>ML785930.1:669311-683598 GCA_009831015.1 Picea engelmannii
GTTGGCACATACATGAGGTGTATAGTTGATGATGTTGGTACATATTGATGAGTCATAGTTGATGAGTAGTTGACACATGATTGGTACATACTTGGTACATGGTTAGATGCACATGTTTATGGTACAGGTTGATTACAGGTTGGTGCATGGTTGATGCACTTGTTTATGGTACAGGTTGATTACAGGTTGGTGCATGGTTGATGCACTTGTTTATGATACAGGTTGATTATAGGTTGAGGTACAGATTGATGCATGGTTCAGATTTATTGGTACAAGTTTACAGCGGTATATCTCACAGTGATAGTGTTACAGTGGTTCCATCATTCTGCTTCTACTGCAGGGTGGCAGGATGGGGCAAGGACAGGTGGTTGTAGCCACCTTCCGGTTCTAACCGGAGAACATAGGAGGTTGTAGCCTCCTTCTGGTTGTAGCCAGAGAATTGAGGAGTTGGAGCTTCCCTCAGGTTGTAGCCTAAGAAACTAGGGAGTTGGAGCCCCCTTCCAGTTGCAGCTGGAAAACAAAGGAAGTTGGTGCTTCCAATGAATGTAATTCTTCAAGATATATAAGAAAAAGAATTTTGTGGTTTTCTCCCAATTTGGGTTTCCACGTAAAACACTGGTGTATTGTGTATGTGTACGATTGTTCATTTTTTCATTGCTTATTTACTCTATAGTTATTGGATGATAATGCTTCATTGATATAACACTTGGATTATATGGTTAAAAGGGATTAAATTGCTCTATTACTGATTCACCCCCCATCTCAGTAATCCAACAACTTTCACCAGCACATTTTGGCGAGAGCTGTTTAAATTACAGGGCACCCAATTGAACATGAGCACATCTTATCACCCCTAGTCAGGGATGATTTTAGGGGCTAAATTTCGCTCATGAGATAATTTTCCATGGTTTTTCCCCAAAAAAGATTCGCTATTATAAAAATGATTCGCCCAAATTCTATAGGATAAAATAATTTTACCTTGAAAATCGCCAAAATTTTATAAAAACTATATAAAATCCTTAGAAATTTGAATATTTTTACAAAAATATCGCCAAACATTTATAGTTGGAATATGAAGGATTAGTAAGATTCGCTAAGGTTTCTACACTTTAAAATAAATTTGCATCTTTAAAATCATCCCTACCCCTAGTCTGATGGCCAAATAGTAGTCAAAAAATGTTTGGAAACCTACTTGTGTTGTTTTGCTTCAAACAAACAACACCAGTGGGTGTAGTGGCTTCCCTTGGTAGAATGGTGGTATAATACTTCCTACCATACAACCACTAAAATGACCCCATATGAAGCAGTGTATGGCCAAAGGCCAACAACAGTCACTACCTATATTTGTGTTACATCCAAGGTACAATCTATTGATATAATGATACAAGGTCTTACAACCACTCTAGCATCTATAAAGGATAACCTCCACATGGCCCAAAATTTCATGAAGCAACAAGCATACCAACATCGTTCAAAAATGGTTTTTTAGGAAGGTGATCAGGTGTTTCTCAGGCTCCAACCTTACATGCAAACATCTCTCAAAGCTCAGGGACATCACAAATTGGCACCTAAGTTTTATGGAACCCTACCAGATCATCAAGCGTATTGGTTTTGTGGCTTACAAATTGGCCCTTCTTGCTACTTCCAAAATCCATCTGGTGTTCCATGTTTCCTGTATGAAGAACGTAGTGGGACAAATTTGTAGATTCCAAACCATGCTGCTGAAATTAGATGAAGAAGGTTCCCTGTGGCTCCAACCAGAAGTAGTCCTCAATAACCATGAACGTTAGTTGTGTGGTTGCACTATCAAGGAAGTGTTGATCAAGTGGAAGGACACAAAACTAGAGGAGACGACCTGGGAACCCACGACCATACTTCAACAGTTTCCGTGCCTACAACTTTGAAGACAAGGTTGTTTTTGAAGGGGGAGGGCATGTTAGGATCTAATTCTAACCCCTCTCCACAGGTCATTATTTAGTAGGATATTTTTTATGTTTAATTAAGGTTGACATTAGTTAATAAGGCCTAATAAATAAAGAAGAATAAGTCAATGTAAGAAGACCTAATAGAAGCTTTTGCTTCTAGAAAGATCTTCCTCTAGAAATTTCCTTAGAATGTAGAATTAGTATAAATAAGAGTAGGAGGCATTGGATATTTTGTCTTGGATATTATTGTAATAGAGATCTTCTCTGCTGGAGGCTACCCCCTTGAAGAGGAAAGTGAACATTTCTATCATAATAAAGTTGCTCTTCCTGGTGACTATTCTGGTGTTATTATGGTGTTCTTCTTATATGTTTTTGGATATATCATTATTATTTTGTCATTGTTTGCTAGATATTTTTTGTTCTGCATAATATATTATATCAGGAATATTGTAGACTTGAAGGTTACTATAGAAGACTTATTGAAGGATTCTCAAATATTGTGCATCCAATTTTGCAAGGACTCAGCACGAGTTTGTTGACAAGTGTGCCAATTTTGAGAATTGTTGATTCAGATGTAGACTTCGTTGTGTGCACGAATGCATGGAAGGAAGGGATTGGTGGAGTCCTTAGTCAGAATAGGCATGTGGTGTTCTACAGATCAAGAAAGTTAAAATAAAATGAAAGGCTCTATGCTACCCATGACTTATAATTGGTAGCCATATTGCATGCCTTGAATATGTGGCAGCAATATCTCATTGGTAAAAGATTTGAGCCGAGGACAAATCATAGTGTTATGAAGTATCTATTTGCAAAACCAAGTTTAAATGCCAACAGAGTAGGTGGTTAGAATTCCTCACTAAATATGACTTTGACATAAATCATATCAAAGGGAACGAGAACAAGGTGGCTAGCGCACTCAGTAGGACGCTGCATGAGATGCATGCTTATATAGCCATTAACATGTACAAATCAGATTTGTGTGACATAATTTTAGAAGTTTCCAAACTAGATAAACATTATGAGGACATAAAGGAGAACTTACAGCAAGGTATGTTGCAGCAAAAATTGGAAGGTTATGAGTTAAAAGAGGTTGGAATCCTCATGTATACACGCAGAATCTATGTGCCAAATGATTAGGAGTTGAAAAGTATGTTATTTTCAGATATGCATAAATTTTATTATGTTATACATCTAGGCTATCAGAAGATAATTGTCACAGTCAAAAAGCAATATTATTGGCCAAGTATGAAAAAGGAGGTTGTTGATTTTATTACTAGATCCCTTGAATGTCAAAAGGTCAAGGCTGAGCACATACATCCAGATCGTTTGCTACAGCATTTTCCCATTCCTGAGTGGAAGTGGGAAGTCGTAACTATGAATTTCACTACTAAGTTACCTAGGACTACTAAGCAACATGATTCTATTATGGTTGTGGTGGACAAGCTTACTAAAGCTTCCCATTTTATTCTAGTAAAAACCACACACAAGGCAACCGACACTGCAAACATATACATGAGAGAAGTTGCTAAGATGCATGGTGTACCTAAGAAAATTGTGTCTGACAGAGATTCCAATTTCACATCAAAATTTAGGAAAGGGATATTCAAAGGAGTTGGGACAAATATGAACTTTAGCACAACCTATCACCCTGAAACAGATGGAAAAATAGAGAGGGTAAATTGGGTGATTGAATATATGCTCAGAATGTATGTGATGGATAAACCATCAAAATGGGAAGACAACCTTCACTTGGTAGAGTTTTCTTAAAACAATGGGTATCAATCATATTTAAAGATGATCCCATTTGAATCACTTTATGGTAGAAAGTGCAACATGCCAGTGAGTTGGGACAACCCAATAGACCGAACAGTAGTTGGGCTAGATATGCTCCGAGAAATGGAAGAATAGATGGTAAAGATAAGGAAAAATTTAAAGGCTGCCCAAGACAAGCAAAAAAGTTGTGCAGACAAAGGAAGAACCCACATAGAGTTTAAAGTGGGTGACCACGTGTTCTTGAAAGTTATAGCCATACCCAGTTCCCTGAAGTTGAGAAAATTGTTCTAAGTTGGCAGGGCGCTATTATGGGCCATTTGAGATCCTAGAGAGAATTGGTCCTATTGCATATATGCTTGCATCCTTGTGTATTCATAATTTTTTCCATGTGTCATTTTTTTAAAACTACGTACTTTATGCTAATCATATTATTGATTGGAATGTGATTCGTGTGGAGCCAGAAGGTGATTTTTGAGTGCAACCGGTTTGTATATTGGATCAGAAAATCAAACAACTCTGAAATCAAGCTATGGAGATGGTAAAGGTCCAATGGAACTGGTATGGTCTTGAGGATGTAACTTTGGAGCATGAGGATGCTATGTAGGTAGAGTATCCACATATTTTTGAATATTTTTGAAATTTTGTATGTACATGTGTATATGATGCACTGAGGACAATGCATAAATAAGGGGGAGGGGAATGTAATGTCTTTAATCCAAACCCTTTGTAATTGTACATATAGGCTAGTGATCCATTGGTACCAATTGTAAATGTAAATGTACAAAAAGGTCGGTGAGTTGATCGCACCAAGTTTTGGTTTTTGCGTGCACCAGAGAAGTGCACAGGGATTTGTTATCAAAGAAAGGGTGTGCACATCTAATAGCATCGTGCATACCTAAGTAAGTGCACGATATGTGCATCAAGGGAAGGGTGCGCACATTCCATAGTGTTTTGGACCCCTGGGTAAGTGTGCAAGGTTTACTTGGAGGTGCACATCGAGCTGGTTTATGTGTGTGTGTGTGTGTGTGTGTGTGTGTGTACTGAGTCCTGAATGCATGTGTGGTTATGAGTCTAGTGAGTCGGGACACAAATAGGTTAGTGTGCCTATCCTTGTAAGTGGAATTATACTCAATTCATTAATAATATCACATTGTTGTGTGCAGAAAGATCAGATGAGTAGAGATGGGGGGATAACTCCACCGAAAAGGGAAAAGGGGGGACTTAAGTCTTAGGGAATATTTTATTATTATTTCTCGTAAAGTGTAATTTATGGAGAAATTATTTTATCCTAAGTTCTCGAGGATGGGACCGAGTCACCAAGTGGCTAAATCTAGTTTTAAAGTTGACAAGTGTCGAGTTTAAGGCATGCAATATATATATTGTTGACCTTAGTGTATTTTGGGGAATTTTTTTATTACTCGTATGCAGAAGGGGGTCAGACTATCCGGGAAAAATACAACTATTACCGTTTCTGTAGAGAGAATCTTGTAATGGGTTTTCATGTAATGTAACCAGTGAGTTGTTGTTGAAGAGGCAAGTTTTCAAGCTTGTGAGAAGTCTCTCCAGGTGATATATTTGTCGTCGAAGAGGTGGGTTATCATGCCCGTGAGCATTCTCTCCAGGTGAGAGTTTTGTTGGGAATTGTTCCTTGGTGTATTAGGCATTAGTTGCAGGGCTCTAAGACTTCATGTCCGGCCTATTGTTGGAACCCTGGAAGGGAAGTGGGGTAGCCAAGGGACTGTTGAGCATAGAATGGGCACACTTCCTTGGGTATAACAAGTGCGTGGGGAATGAGAGACTGTAGACTAGTTGCAACAATGGCACCTTGGACTAAGCATTTGTGTTGAGTATCAGACCTTAGCATGGAATTAGGAACCATTTTTCTCTAGTGGAGTTAATCCCCAACTCGGGGGTGGCCTGTTGTTGAAATATTATGAGCAATGGAGTCTATGGCTAGGAGAAATTTCTGAGTTTTGCATGCAGTTGGTGACATTTCATAAAAGTTAAGTGTCTTTATGTGCTTGTATCGTTTATTGTGTGCTTAATTATATATGTTTAATATGGGTTTAATTCTTGTATGTTGTTACATATAACTAATTGTTGTTATTCTGTATATTGTTCCTTGCACATGTAAGTGTGGTGTTGATAGCCAGTAATTATAGTTGTGCATGAGTATGATAGTTGTTGATAGTTTTTCTTATTAAGTTAACGTTATGATTTTGGACATGAGTCTCCGAGGAAATGTTTGAATGAATGGCCTTGTGAATAGGAAAGTAGTCTATGTGCACAAGAGGTTGGAATTCATTTGTGTGTTCAAGGAAATAGACCCCACGCACAAGAAAAATCAGAATTGGCGTGTGATGATAGAATGGATTATGCACATAGTAGTGCTATGTGTTCAATATATTCATGTCTGCAATTTTATTCTATTACTTCCATTTTTTTTAAGTTGTGTAAAAGAGGAAAGTTAGTGTGGGGCGACTCAGCTTGAGGATGAGCACGATACTCCAAGTGATACTGCATAGACTAGTGTTTAGAGTAGAATTTGCACAATGTATTTTGGAATAGCATTGTTCAGTAGTAAGTTGGATGATGTTGCAGTTTGGTATCTGAGTAGTTTGGTAACATGGATGTTGCATTATGGTATCAGAGCATCAAAAGTTGAGATTGTGTGACGTGGCCCAACCTGGGTGGTTGGGGACGTTACATTTTGGTATCAGAGCGAAAAAAGTTGAGATTGTGTGGCGTGGCCCAGCCTGGGTGGTTGGGGATGTTACATGAATGGATCCAATGTTGAATCTACTGCAATCTTGAATAATGATGGAGAATCTAGATGATCCTCCTAACTAACTAGGGTGTGCCTTCCAACACCGAAATCAATCACTATGGTGGTCTCTCCCTGGAAATACACAAAAACCCACAAAGTCTCTTGACTTCTCTCTGCAATTCAATTCTCAATCTCAATATTTGATAATGAGAGGAATTAGGGTTATCCTCCCATTTATACTTGATTCCCATTCTAATTCCTCATTCACTTTATTTACTTAAAGTGACTTTTCCTAAATTTTGACTTTAATTATTCTTTTAAGTCACTTAATCACATTTTTTCCACTTTATTACTTAATTTCACTTTCAACTTAGGATTTTATGGTATATGACACTAAAAAGTTCTTTTATTCCCTTTTTCTCCCAACTATAGCCTACAGGAATCAATAAAGGCTATTGAGTCGCTCCTCTTGGAGTCATCACTGGGAAAGGGACATTACAGTCCTTTCCCAAGATTGTTTTTCCTCAAGCAACTACAAGCTAGGGTGTTGTAGAATATGATCTCCCTCCCATGTAGCATCCTTAATTGGTAGACCTATCCACCTGAGCAGACACTCCCTAATAATCTGAATCCTCAACTTTCACTCTCTGATCTCCAAAACCTCCTCAGGGTCCAACTCCAACTGACCTTCCTCATATAATGGGGGAAACTCCATGGAAGTAGTAATATGTTATCCTAAATCCTTTTTAAGGCATTACACATGAAACACAATATGGATTTTACTTCCCTCTGACAACTCAAGATCGTAAGCCACCTCCCCCACTCTCTTGATAATCATGTTGTTACACATCGAAATTACTCACTTTGATAGTGTCGCAAGTGTCTTCATTACAAGTGTCGCATTTTTCTCACAAGTGTCGCAAGTGTCAAGGAAAGAATACTGCCATGATGCATATGTCGTGCCTATAATGACATGAGAAGGACACTTGACACACATCAAACACTTGATTTGGAAGAGGAGGAATGGTTAACTGCGCTTATGAACCTCTTGCCATTTGAAAGAACCCAAAAAACTGAGTTTTTGGAGGAGCGCGCCCCCTATAGTCTATCTGGGAGCGTTATAACACTGTATCATCCCTTTTGAAGGAGCGCTCCTACTCTCAGGAGTGTTGGAACCCCCCTAAAGCCTACTTGGGAGTGCTATAACGCTCTGATGGCCCTTTTGAGGGAGCGCTACCTATTCTGGGCAACAGTTGGTTTGTTGAGAAGAATGGGGGAAAGATCTTTTCAATCTTGGAAGGCAGTTGGATTCGAATCCCTAGTCCAGCCATGATCTTAGGGAAGATCCCTAACTCAAGGAGGAAAATCCTCAACTCACGCCAATGATATCTCAAGTGGTTGAGCCTCTCCAAGGCTATATAAGCAAGCTTTCTCATGGTGAATGGGGGAGTTGGATGGAGAATCATACCAAACTTATGATCTCATAAGTGATATTTGGGGAAGGGATGAGAAGCATGAAACCTATGATCTCATAGGAAACACACAATGAAGTGGAGGCTAATCAGTGAAGCTATCATCATTCCGATCATGGAACTTTTGAGAAAGGGTTAGGCAAGGAGAACTTGACGAAACTGCTACATTCCATCTATGGTTGTAAGTAACGTTTTGTCCTCATTAATGTAATATGCTTGGCCTATTTCTTTCTAATTTGTGTTTGACATTACATGAATTTGTCTCTAAGTAGATAGTTCTGCTTCGAACTAATCTTGATAGAATAGGAAGTGGTTGTACTTTGTTTGTCTATAGGGCTTATCGAGGAGCTCAAGATTGGAGTTCAACTCGGAGCGTGCAGGGACAAACACTGGTAAAAGGTACGTCTTTCCTCCTTCCTCTTCATGCATTAGTTTGTGTAGACCTAAAAGGAAGTCAGTGACCATGATAAGCACTTTCTGACTTAGAGTTAAGAGTCTATCTCTTTGAGGAGATCTACCTGTCCGCAGGGAGATTTTCCTTCAACAGAAGCTGGCGACTCCACTGGGGAATCGAATCGAAACTTTTGGTTTTGATTTTTCCTCATAGACCTTGTCTTAACCTTTGATTTTTTTTAGACCTTGTTCACCCCATTTGTTTGATTTTATATGTTGATTGACTCTTTACCCCATCACATTCAGCTTGACTGTCAAAATTTGACTGAAATTTTGGGTTTTTGGACATTTTTATGAGTTTTTAAAGCCTGGCGCCCCTGTTCCCATGTTAGCAGAGTGCCAGCACTCCCTAAAGGTGCTGGACAGAGCTTTATAATTCCCTGGTGTCCCTTACACCATAGCGCCAGCCCCTTTTTACACAAAATCTTTTCAAAAATTGCATTTTTTGAGGTCCAGACCCTGTTTTTTTCACTTGCTGAGATTCTTTGTGATTCAATGCTTCTTCCCATTGAACTTTGACATCCCTCCTTCTAAGAAATAAGCACTTTTCTATTCAAAGTTCGTGGCCTTCTTCATTATTTTTGAGTTTTTGTTGTTCAGAGCTTGAAATCAATCCACTGTTTTCTTCTCTCCTATCCGACTGAGCGAGAACTCTGGTGAAGGGCATCAGAAATCTGTGAATCATCTTGTTTGGTTATTTGAGGCCATTGTTCTTCAACATATCTCTTTTGTGTGAATTGTTTGATTTTTCTTTGTTATCTTTTGTTTTCAGTTTGCTTCTTGTTTCAATCACATCAAGAGGGTGTGTTGTGTGTGCAAAATCTGATCATACTTGTTCGAATCTCCTTGATCTGAAAGGGTAGTTGGTAGGAGAAGTTTTTTTGCATTTAATTAATCATCATTCACATACAAACAACAAAGACACATATTAGTGATTGGTTTGCATATTAGAAGGCGTTTTTGGAAATATTTTAGCATTGCATTAGATTCGATTGAGAACCAATTGATATAGGACATTTCATATTAGTGTTTGAAAGTGAAAATGACTCTTTCTCTTTCCCTTAAATAGGTGTTCATTGAAAAGAAACGATTTCTTATCATCTTTTATGCATCTTTTTGAGAATTGAGTCCTCATTCCATCAGTTTCGCTTTCGTGCACCCTTTGAGTAAAGAACAATTGTAAAACAAACGCTAATTAAAAATTATCTAGAACATTTTTGTTTTTAGGATCTTCCACCAACAGTAGACCAGGGTTAGCACTTTGGATTAGACTGTGAGTACAACTCTCCAAAGTTTTTCAAAACAAACATTAGCATCCTGAGCTAGGGAGAGTCAAATCCAATTGTCGTATTGGTTTTCTGGGATCCCCCTCTCACACAGGGGTTACGCACGAAGTCGCATTCGGGCGAATTATGAATATTATCCCTTCGTGGTTCAACTGTTTGTAGTGGTAGAATCGTATATTGGGGGTCACTTGGAGGTATACCCACGATTATGTGTGGGAGCCTCTCGGGTCAATTTTGGACTTATTATCCTGCCCATACGTTTCGGATCAGACTGTCGACTGTACCCACCCAGGGACTCACTGCGAATTGGTGTCTTTAGTTGCCATAATATTTAGGTACTTACACAAGGTGACGGTGAAGGGAAGTCTCACTGCACCTGGAACAAACATTGGTCAAACTCACTCGGGCTCCTTGGAGGGTAAATCCACAATTACTGCGTGGAACCTTGCACCAAGGTGAAATTCCGTTAAGCAGGTTGCCATTGTAACTATTTCACCATATCCTAGCCCCTTCTTGACTTGATCACGCGACGTTGGATTTCATCACCAACTAGTACGATCATTGAGAGAATTTTTGTTTTCTTGGTTGATTCCTAGATTTTTTTAGCGCATGTTGTTTCTTTTCGTTAGTTGACCCTAGATTTTCAATGTGTTCTGTTTTTCTCCACAATTGAGCCCGTAGATGATAAAGGTCTTCGCCGATCACGTAGGATGCAAGGGTTGCCTCGAGAAGGCTATCAACCCTTACCCCCTAACCCTCCAGAAGACAACTACCGTAGAGAGGTAGAAAATCAATCTGATGTTGGAAGTGTTATTTCTCCTCCGTTAGATAACTCAGAAGGTGCTTTGGTCATGGTTGAAAATCCCACTACACCTGTGTCGGTAACTCCTCTCAAACTACTTTTGGTTCATTTAGACTCCCTTGGGAATGTCATAGACGAAGAGGTCCCATGATTACTGGAGAGGATTTTTACCGAAACATATATGGGATCCACAGAACCAATCTTTGGTGATGAGTATAGGACTCATGTTCGTCCTAGCACCACAGTAGAAACCAATCCCACACCTGCTCGTTCTGTATGGAGGACTTCATTGGGATGCGATCTCTATGAACATTTTGAATCTATTCAACAACCCTTTCATCCTCATGACCCTCCTAGTGAAACAGGACCATCCGGTCAAACCATGAATCACCCAGTCGATCAGGTTATTCACTCTACTGCCACACCAGCACAAATCCATCCTAATGTTGGACTCATCACCTCTACTCATCCCCAAAGCACTTCAATCTCTACCCCTGTTTCTACAAGTTTTTACTCTACAGCTCCGCATGTTCCACAGGATCCTACTGGGACATCTTCTCACCTGAGAATGCAGACCCCTGCTAGCCAAACACAACCAGTTGGAGGGAAACCACCATCCAACAAACCGTTTCCTCCTGGAGGACTACCTTTCCATGGCGGGCCTACTCCTCCCAGGGGACAGTCCCCTTTTCATGCTCCTCCTAGAGGGCAACCTCCGTTTTCCAGTCATACCCCGGTTGTAAATCCACCGTTGGCAAGGGGGCAACCCTCGTTTGCTAGAAACCCTTCACAATCCTGGGGAGTATCTTCAAGAGGCATTTTTACCCAACCCCACGTTGGGGGGAACTTGTATAATAACCCACTAGGAGGAGTATCCAATCCTATCCCTTCCGGAACATCTTACGGGAAATCTTATCCAGGCGGCATCCAAAACACCACCTGGAGTTCTCTGGGACCACAGTCTTATCCTCCTCATGGGCCTCATGTGTATCCACCTCCGGGATCTACTCCTTACCATTCTCAAGGGAAAAATGTTTATCCTCCTCACGGGAAAATAAATCACCCGGCCTATAATGTTCAAAACCCACCGGGTTATGCCAATGTTTTGCATGCACCATCGAATCCTTCTTATCCTGGCCAGCAACAACTGTATGTAGGAGGACCTACTGGTTACAACTATCCACCTAACCCAATCTATGGTCCTACTGGTGTTCCTATGCCACACCAGTATCATTCACAAATTAACCGACAGCTACCTTTCCTTGCGACCTTGGATCTCCCGGACTTGTCTCGGTTAACTAATGATCATATTTCTCATTCACCGGTTTGGCCAGTCATTCCAGCTAAACTTCCTTCTAATATTCTGAAATTTGACGGAAACCCTGGCAAAGATCCGAACAACCATGTGATGACTTTCCATTTGTGGTGTTCATCAAACTCCCTCATGGATGATTCCATATGTTTGTGTATTTTCTAGCAAACACTTACCGGCTCAGCAACAAAGTGGTATATTGAACTACCACATGCTTATTTTCATGATTTCAATTCCCTTGCCATGTCTTTCCTCATGCACTTTCAACTACCTATTCGCTACGAGACGGATATTAACTCTTGACCTCCCTTCGTCAAACCAACTATGTGCATATCTCTGACCATATTCATGAGTGGAGGCAACAACGAAGGATGATCAAGGCAGTCATTCCTGACATGCTCTTGGTGGAATGGTTTACTAAATCACTGTTACCCCTGATCGCTCGCGATGTCGCTATGGGTGGTGCGGTCACAGAGGAACAAGCCATCACTCGGGCTCAGTATTTAGATTTGGTTTATTCCCAATCTGGTACTTTGTATGATTTGCTTTCGAATGCTGCTCGAGCTAATACCAATCATTCTAAACCATCATCCTCATCTCATGAAGATGGTGTTATCGGTTCTGTCAAAACTCAATCCTTTTCCAAATCAACTACACCCTCTTCTACCTCCCCCCAAACTCAGATCTCTGAGGTGAATGCAGTTCAATATGCCCCTTCACAACAATCTGGAGGTAAGAAGAAGACAAAGAATAAATCAAAAAATAATAATGAACAACCCAAAAATCAAACACCTGCTACCGAAAAGCAACCACAACGGAAACTGAAATTCTCGTGTATCATTTGTGGTGATGATCATTACACTTGAGATTGTCCACTTTGCAATGAAGTGACCAAAATTTTCCAAGGGAAGTCACAACAACCCGTTGTGCTTACTCAACCTTTTCCACAGCAGCAATCCATGGTTGCTCAAACCCCCTCTACTAGAGGCAGTTCTAGCGATCCCAATGATGAGGCCTCGTCGAGTGCACATATTTATATGTTTAATGGGATCAATTTGACCACTCGCTCTAAGACATACGACACACCAGGTAACCCTGACAAAGGAAAAGACACTAACGGTAACGGTACTTTACCAGATCCTCCGTTAGTCTTCCATCGGTTAATCCTCCGTCTGGACCACTTCAGATTGAGAAACCCATGTTCGACTCTATCTTACGCCCTCCTAAGACCACTATTCGCAAATCTACCTTTAATCTTAGTTCACGAGCTACCCAGAACTACAACATTCTTGAAGATTTGGCTCAAGAACCATGTGCTATGTCTACATTAGAAGTTCTACAGCACTACCCCGGTCAACGTAGAATGATCTTGGCCACTCTTGGCGCTGTTGATCATGAGTCATCCAATCAGATCATGTTTAACCTGGACAATTATGCGTCTCGACTCTCCCACCAACTTGCTTTCCAAGTTGATGTTGTTGTTCACAATCAACAAATCCATCGAACTATTCTGGATGAGGGAGCCTCGACTTGTGTCATGTCTTTGGTGTGTTGGAAAGGTTTAAAATCACCAGCACTCAACAAATCCCCAACGATGTTACGCGCCTTCGACGGGCGAGGTTTTCATCCCCATGGGCTTTTACAATCCCTGCCCATCCAATTGGGTGGAAAAATTGTTACTGTTGATGTCGAGGTGGTCGATGCTCCCCTCGATTACAACTTGTTACTTGGAAGAAGTTGGTTTTATGCTATGACTGTCATTGCCTCGTCAGTTTTCCGATGTGTCCAATTTCCTCATCAGGGCAAAATTGTCACTGTTGATCAATTGGATTTCTGCACGATCGATGCCCGTGTTCCTGCTACCAACAATATTCCTTTCTTGGGAGACCACAAGATCACGTATGAAAGCATTGGTGTTGGCTTACTGAAATATTCTAGCCTTATGGGTACCTTCCCTACACCACTTCCACCGACTACACATCATATTGCCACCGTCGATATGATTTCGACCGCGGCTTATCAATCTTTGGAATCATCTGACCCTTGGATTGTACCTTGTCCATTGGAATCCGATGCACTAAGTGACACTGTGCCACTTAGTCCAGCCGAAACATCATGCGTTTCTATCCAATCCGCTTCTCCCTTGTCAGATGACCAACATCTATTGGCGCCTGACGTTTCCTCGATGCAATTGTTTGGGTCCTATAATTATAGGCGAATCGATTCTTCGATTATGGATTTAGCGTTTCTCTCGTGATGACGAAGTCCTGGCTCAGGTGATTCTGTTTCCTCCCTCCATTCTTGTCGCTCATTTCCCCATCACCCTGCTGCATCCTTCATCCGCTGCGTCCTCTCCCCCTTGTCTTTTGTCAGCCTCCATTATCCCGCCTTCCATCCCTGCATGAACAGACTTAGGATAAAAAAAAACATTAACTTAATAATGCTAGCAATAAAGTTAGTATAGGTTAAACTAATAAATAAATAACTATTTAATAAT
>ML785930.1:689666-715106 GCA_009831015.1 Picea engelmannii
GATTTTAATGTAAAAGGGTTCGACCTGTGAGGTTCCTAGAGCATGGGCTGTGTATGACCAGAGAAAGTTTTTTCTGTAATCTTTTAATGATTGATCAGTAATGAGCTTGTTTTTCACAGGATTCTTGTGTGGGTGTATTGGTGGTATTTTCCTCTGTTAAAATGTTTTCCTGTCATCTTTCAATTTGTTTTCATTTTCTTATTATCAGAAGGAAAGTAATAGATGCAGAATTTATCAGCAGATACTCTGCCTCTGGGATTTTGATGATCTTTATGTTTTCTGCTAAATCTTAGTTCAGGAATTCTTAGCTGCTCCTGTGCCTGGATTTTCCTCCACTATTTCTTCTTCAAGTCAACATCATAAAAACTCAATTCGATCCAATACGTTCACTACCTTGCCCTGTGTAAAAGCTTTGTCCAGATCTGAGAAATCAATCACATTGTTTAAAATGCAGACCCCATTTGCCCAATGGCCCTCCTTGTTGTTCCAAATCAATCATTTAAAAACCCCAACCCATGTTCTTCATAACTAGCCTAATACCTCCTCAAACAAAGCTATATCAGACAGAGAGATCCCTCTCTGAGTCTTGGAGGGCTAGATCCAAGACTCGAAGTGGTTTTGATGTTGCCTCTGTGGCTGCCTCACAGCCTTGGGAAAATTACAGAGTGCTAACAGCAATCACAGTTGAGTTCCTTGTCATCTGCAATCGACTTCATTTCCCCAATTTTTCCTTTTGATGAATCTATTCCGGAAATGCTTTGTATTGACAAGTTACCTCAGGATCATAACTGTCATTGATCATCTTTTCTTCCCCCTCGTGAAGAAATTCAAGAAGATATACACTCTATCTCCCCTCCTGGTGTTGATTTTCCATTGTCTCCCATGCTTTCAACTTCCGACGATTTAGATCTGGTAGTGGACATGGTGATTTCTTCGGTAGGCTTATTGGAACCTGATCTCCTTACTCCTATCGCGACTCTCGACATGTGTCCCTTCTCTAGTGATTATCTTCCATCCAGTGAAGATATCCTGGGGGCCATGACCACGTTTTATCCTTTGACATGGTACCCTTCCAGAGCATTATCCTCTTGGAAGCCATGATCCGGACGAAACCATGAGCATAGTTTTTCTTCTCTGTGGAAAGCTCATTAAAAAATGAAACAGAGGCCTTGAGCATAGTTCTTTTCCTGTGTCAAGCTCATTAAAAAATGAAATAGTCACCTCTCTTGAACCTTCTTTTCATCCACCCTTCTCCTTTTTCTCATCTACTAGAGAAATTGGTGAAGATCTCAGAGCCAGTGAATGAATTGAATCCTAGAGGGCATGTCTCCAGTATTTGATGATATTGCTGGAGTTAAGCCACTAGCTATCAAGATGGGGGCATACTGAGCTTAGTCTTTGTTCTTTCTCGTGCTCGTAAATACATGAGAATGCATCCGAGTAGACTTTTATCTCTTTTTTTGGACCTGTATGGATACATGAAAAAAGAACCCCCTGGAGTCTCCTTTAAGCTCTTTTCAGACTCTCTAAACATGAAAAGATTGTCGAGTGATCTTGCTTTCTTTCCCACTCGTTAAATGGTTTGAAAGGGCATCTTTCGAGTGATAATTTATCTCTTTTTCGGCCTCGCGAGACTAACATTATGAAAAAGGACAACACTGGAGTCATCTTTAACTTATTTCCAGACTCTCTAAAGATGAATAGATTGCCGAGAACCTTGTTCTCTTCACGCTCGTTAAAGTATTTGAAGAAAACGTCTATTGAGCGATAGTTTATCTCTTTTTTGGTCTCATCAGACTACTTTACGAAAAATGAACTGAGAGAGTTCTCTTTTAAGTGTTTTTCCAGACTCTATAATCATGAAAAACCTTCGATTTTTCTGTCTTTGGACTCGCTAAACAAAACATCGACAGGCCCATACGGGACCGAACCCTTACTCTTCCAGTTCGTTAAATAAAGGAAGAGGAACTTACCAAAGGTGAGTTATATTGAGCATGTGTTACCCTCCTCGAACTAGTTAAATTAAAAGGAGGTACTCGTCTATCTGGATGGGGAAAAAAATTGAAAGAAGCAAGCCAAGTAGTTTTTTGAGAACATTACCAAGTAACTCTTAGAGTCGCCCTTGAACACGGCACTTTGTCTTTGCGCACATCTTAATTCGTTGAACCTCTACACTGAACCAATCCTCTGAGTTTTTCTTACTCCTTTGGGTCACCCGACGAAAGTCATAGTATCCATTGCATCATCGTGTTTTGGTCCATGTCATGTTTCTGTTGTTGTGCCTCAGTGTTCAAGGGAAGTATCCGCCTTGAGAGTCATCCATCATAAATATCTTGTCTCAATACCTGTGTCAGTCCATGTTCATTTGATCTACCAACTACATCTCTGTGTCTGTTTCGTGTCGTTGATGGGGGATACATCAAGGCCCTCCTTTGATGAGTCTATTCATGTAGACTTCAACACATTATCCAGGAACTAGACTTAGAAACCAGTTAGTACTTTGGGATCTGCATGCCTCAATGGCAGGCCTCCTCATGTTCAACAGTGGGTTTACATCATTGATCTCTGATCGGATGATTCCACGGATGTTCAACTTCAGCTCATCCATTCACATTTGTTTGAATGTACTAGAGTACCTTGGGAATCATTGACATTAATGATGATTTCCCTCGCGTTGGTTAACGGTTTACATCATTGACCGGTAATCAAGTGGTTTCTTCCATGTTCGACATCGGGACATCTATTCACATGGTTAGATTCGTACTACATCAAGATCAGTAAGAAGACCCTGGGTTGAGTGATCACTGTAATATGTACTTTTCCCAGGTTGCGATGGATTTTCTCTTGAACAATGACACATATATTGTTACATAGATCCACTTTGTATTGGTCGTGGCTATGTCTTATCATCTCGTTGATCCACTGTGTATTCTTCGTGGCTACGATCAGTTCAGGTCATGGGAGTATAGATCCACAGTGTATTTTCAGTGGCTATACCTTTTTATGAATACAATTATGGATCCGCAGTGTATTTTATGGCGACCATATCTTGCAAGTCTTGATCACCCAAGCATAGGTATGCCTTCCTTGGGTTTGAAACATGTCATAATATTTTTTGGATGTTTGTGTGCAGCTTCTCTGCATCCATACCCTTGCTTGAAAATCTACAAAGCATTTCAGTTATCAGTTCCTGTCTTCTAACTTCATACTTTGGGGGGAAATCTGTTACACATCGAAATTACTCACTTCGATAGTGTCGCAAGTGTCGTCATTACAAGTGTCGCAAGTGTCGCATTTTTCTCACAAGTGTCGCAAGTGTCAAGGAAAGAATACTGCCATGATGCCTATGTCGTTCCTATAACGACATGAGAAGGAAACTTGACACACATAAAACACTTGATTTGGAAGAGGAGGAATGGTTAACTGGGCTTATGAACCTCTTGCCATTTGAAAGAACCCAAAAAAATGAGTTTTTGGAGGAGAGCGCTCCCCTATACCTCTCTCAGGAGTGTTGGCGCTCCCCTATAGTCTATCTGGGAGTGTTATAACACTGTATCAGCCCTTTTGAAGGAGCCCTCCTACTCTCAGGAGTGTTGGTGCCCCCCTAAAGCCTACTTGGGATTGCTATAACGCTCTGATGGCCCTTTTGAGGGAGCGCTACCTATTTTAGGCAGCAGTTGGTTTGTTGAGAAGAATGGGGGAAAGATCTTTTCAATCTTGGAAGGCAGTTGGATTTGAATCCCTAGTCTAGCCATGATCTTAGGGAAGATCCCTAACTCAAGGAGGAAAATCCTCAACTCACCCCAATGATATCTCAAGTGGTTGAGCCTCTCCAAGGCTATATAAGCAAGCTTTCTCATGGTGAATGGGGGAGCTGGATGGAGAATCATACCAAACTTATGATCTCATAAGTGATATTTGGAGAAGGGATGAGAAGCATGAAACCTATGATCTCATAGGAAACACACAGTGAAGTGGAGGCTAATCAACGAAGCTATCGTCATTCCAATCGTTGAACTTTTGAGAAAGGGTTAGGCAAGGAGAACTTGACAAAACTGCTACATTCCATCTATGGTTGTAAGTAACGTTTTGTCCTCATTAATGTAATATGCTTGGCATGTTTCTTTCTAATTTGTGTTTGACATTACATGAATTTGTCTCTAAGTAGATAGGTCTGCTTCGAACTAATCTCGATAGAATAGGAAGTGGTTTTACTTTGTTTGTCTACAGGGCTTATCGAGGAGCTCAAGATTGGAGTTCAACTCGGAGCATGCAGGGACAAACACCGGTAAAAGGTACGTCTTTCCTCCTTCCTCTTCATACATTAGTTTGTGTAGCCCTAAAAGGAAGTCAATGACCATGATAAGCACTTTCTATCTTAGAGTTAAGAGTCTAGCTCTTCGAGGAGATCTACCTGTCCGCAGGGCGATTTTCCTTCAACACCTATAAGGGCCATAGAATCTCGTCTTCCATTTCTTTTCCCCACTCCTTTTCAATGAAGATTGTCTATAAGGTTGTAGACTAAAAAATACCAAGTCTCCCTTCTCAAATATGTGCTTGATCTGATGCTTATCTTCCTATATATTTTGTTGATTCTGGGTCGCCTGTAAATTCTCCTTAAGGATCTTAAGGATCTCTTGATTCTCTTGTATCCAGTTTTTGGCTTTGGGAGCTCTATTGTCCCCAAATACCACATCTAAAAATAATGGATCACCGTATCCATACAATTCTCTAATGGGTGTCATCCCAATGGACATGTGATGGGTAGTGTTATAATAATGTTCACCCATGTGTAACCACTTAGTCCATGCTCGTTGTTGCCCCCTCAAAAAGTTCATCGGATATCCTTCCACCCACTTGTTTACGATATCGGTATACTCGTCTGTATGTTTATGATATTTGATGCTTAGTGTCAGCTCTGTACCTACTAACCTAAACAACTCTTGCCAGAAAGAACTAATAAATCTGCTATCCTTGCCACTGATTGTGTACCTTGAAAATCCATGGAGTTTGAAAACCTATCTGAAGAAAAAATTTGTGACTTGTGTTTCCTTGTACTCTGAAGGTATCACAATTTTTTTTGTGAAATTGGTCAATCTGTTGACCACTACATAAATATAGTCTCTACCTTGCACCTTGGGTAGGCCCGTGATGAAATCCATTGAAATGCTCTCCCATTTCTTCTCTGGGATGGGTAATGGATGAAGTGACCCTGTAGGATGTGTCTACTTCGACTTGTTCTTCTGAAAAGTCACACACTCTCTAATGTTCCTGAACACGTCATCTTTGAGACCCTTCCATGAGAATATCTCCTTGATTTCCCTGTAGAAATTAAAATACCCCTGATTCCCTGCTAGTGGTGAATCATGTGTTGCATTCATAATCTTCTTTTTGAGCTAATATTCTAGAACCAAGTAGATATTATATTTATAGAATATGAAGTCATCTAGGAATCGATATCTATCATCTTGTAACTTTCCATCCATCACCTCACAAGCGAATTGGTTCTTGGAGTACTCCACCAATAAGTGACCCTTCCAATCAATTGATATCTCTAATAGTGAACAACTCGCTGGTATCCGGGATAATGCATCTGCCAAAATATTCTTCTTTCCTTTAACATACTCTATGTCAAAGTCATAATCTTGGACCTTGGTGACCCACTTCTATTGTCTTTCATTGAGGTCATTTTGATCCATAAAGTACTTCAGACTGTTATGATCAATCTTCACCAAAAATAAGTTTCCCACTAGATATTGTCTGAATTTTCCTAAGGCATGCATGATGGCAAGAATTTCCTTGTCATATATAGGGTTGAGCCTCTTGGGATCCCTGATTTTCTTGCTCTCAAAATCTATGGGGTGGTCGCCCTACATCAACATTGCTCATATCCCCTCTCGTGATGCATCACACTCTAATACAAATGACTGATTGAAATCAGGTAGTTCTAGCATTGGGCAAGTGCTCATCACTTCCTTCATCCTATCAAATGTTTTTTGTGATTCTACAGTCTAATTGAATGATCCTTTCTTGGTGAGGTTTGTGAGTGGTGCACCTAACTGTGAAAATCCTTTCACAAACCTTCTATAATAACATCACAACCCAAAGAATCCTCTCAACTCTGTGAGTTTCCTAGGTGTTGGCCAATACAAAATGGCCTGAATATTTTCCTGATGTACCTGAACCCCTTGTGCACTGATGATGTGGCCTGGGTATAAGATATCTTCCATGCAAAATTCTCACTTCAACTCCTTGGCATATAATGACTCTGACTGCATAATACTCAACAACTCATCTAGATGTCTTAGGTGCTCCTCCCAAGTCCTGTTGTAAATGATTATATCATCAAAGAAAACCAATAGGAATTTCCTCAACTTTCTGTTGAAGATATGGTTCATTCAAGATTGGAATGTCGTAGTTGCATTGGTCAATCCAAATGGCATGACCAAAAACTCGAAATGAACAAAGTGGCACCTGAATGTTGTCTTCTCAATGTTCTTCTCCCTAATGTTGATATGATGATAACTTAAGTGAATATCAATATTTAAGAAGTAGATGGCTCCATGAATCTCGTTCATCAACTCATCAACTCTCTGAATGTGGTATATGCTATTTATTTTTTTCTTATTTAGTGCACGATAGTCAATGCACATTCTCATAATACCACCCTTCTTCATGACTAGAACAACTGAAGAAGCAAAGGGACTATATCTGGGTCGGGTATGCCCCATCTCAAGAAATTCCTTGATTGCTTTCTCAATCTCATCCTTAAAAATTTTAGGATGTCTGTAAGGTATCGGGTCACTGGTTTAGCCCCCTCCTCCATATCAATAGTATGCTCCAACCCTCTTTCTGGAGGTCTCCCTGAAGGAATCTATCCAAAAACTTGTTCATGCTTCCCCAACAATTCATGTATCTCTATGTGGTACCTTTTTGTTCCATCTGATGCTCACTGTGTAGTGATCAAGCACTCGGTTTCATATGCTACATCACCGTGCATGAATATTCTCTCCATCCCATTTGTTGAATCTGTCCTCAGTTTCCCATTAGACATTCCCCTCAACACCACCTTCTTTCCCTCAACATATATGAATCCCATCTCCAAATTCCTGTAGTTCATGGTGATATTTCCCAATGAATACATCCACTGGACCCCCAAGGCTATATCTATATCAGATAGGTCAACTACATAAAAAAAATTAGTCACCAAGTAGTTTTCTAATTTCAATTATAGATTTAGAATTATGCCTAGACAGGTCATGTTGTAGCCATCTGCTAATACTACGTTGAATCCCTCAAACTCCTCTGTCTACAAGCCTCTCTTGTCCACCAATGATGCATCAATAAAGTTGTGGGTCACCCCACCATCCATCAAGGTTGTGACTCGCTACCCCTGAATGACTCTCTTGATCCTGAGGGTGTTTTGTTGGGGAACTCCCGATAGAGTTTCTATGACGCTACCTTTAACCGTTGCATGTGGATTTTCCTCCTCACGTGGTGGTTCCCCCATATATGGTTGTGTCCTCTCCTTGGATGTGTCTCATGAGTATGCTCCTCTCCTCAACTACTGGAATCAATGTCATGTGTAGGTGTTGTTGTCTCCTCCTCATCACTATCTAAGACCACCTCCATATAATGGACCTTCCCTTTTCCCATGCACCTGTGGCCTGGCACCCAAGTCTCTTTACATGTGAAGAAAATTTTCTTCCTCAATAAATCCATTTGAGTCTCATCATCAAGCTTATCCTTCATTTTCCACTCCCTCTAAAAGGGTTTTTGGTCTTTGTTTCCTTGTGGGATGAAGGGTTTGGAAAAGTTTGCGTGCTTCATCACTGCATCCTTTATGTCTCTAGTGCATATGATAGCATCCTATAATGTGTGTGGTTTGAATGCTTTCACCCATCCTCTCAATGGTTCTGAGAGCCCCTCAGTGAAAAACATAATCAAACGTTGTTCTGACATGTCTGATACTGTCCTTTCTAGGCTATGAAAGTCTGTAATGAATGCTTTGGATGACCTTGTTTGTCGCAACTGTTCCAAATATTGGAAGTGAATATCTGGATCCTTTTTATCAAAGCGATCCATAATATTCTCTATGAGATCTTTGTAAGATGTAATGCGATTGTGACCCAAGGTCACCAATCCGTGATACCACCACTCGTGGGCCTCCCCCTAAAGATGTAAAGTGGTGAAACCGATGACTTTTGGTTCAAACATTCGATTGAGATGGAAATAAGTATCAAGATTTTGTACCCATGCTCTAGCTGAGCATTTAGTAGACCCATCAAAGGAGGGGATTGTTAGTTTCCCAACCTTTCTAATGAAATCAATATTCTGTTGTGCTCCTCTCGACAAGTCTCTGGGTCTATTTCTGTACTTTATCGTACAAAAGTCTTGTAAACTTATATTTTCATGAAACTCAGGACCTAGAGCCATATACTTTGTCTTGCACTCTGTGAAATTCTCTATTGGTTTTCTGATCCGTCAGGATTTTTCGAATGACTTATGGTTGAGTTTTTATTTACATGCATTAATTAACCATTGAGAAACTTAGCGAAAGAACGACAAAAGAAAAGGAATTATATAGCCATATAAATATATGCAGATCTGAAATGCAATGAAAGACAACAAACCATAATACACAGGTTGATAACGGAGTTCGGCACAACTTTGCCTACGTCTCCGGGCCTTTTCTCTGTGGGGGAGGCTTCTTTATTTCTGTTCGAAAGCTCAATAGTACATCATTACAATTCCAAATGGCTTCAAGACTGATCTGGTCATGTTCGCCCAGATCTCTAGAACCATGCACAAAAAACGGCACGTGAAACGGACGTCCGGAGCTCTCAGAAATGGTCCAACAGCATCTCCTCCTCAACGGCTTCCCTGCCTGAAACTGGCTTTGACTTGGCTTCTCCTCAGCATCTCTGCTCTGAATGCCCTCAAAATCTGTCCCCATGGCCTCAAAATGGCCTTGGTTAAATAGTTGGGAAGGTAGTTGCCCATATCCAACTTCCTCCAAGAAGTTAGGCTCAAAAACCACCCAATAACTCCCAATTACATTAAAAATGGATTAATTACATTTAAAAAACCCAAAAGTGGTTAGAAAAACCCACTTAACTATATAATAGTTATAAAAACGGGCTTTAGCCCCTTAGTCTTGGGCGCGCGCACCTTTTACTGGTCACATGGGCTTCATGTGGCCACGCGCTAGCCCAATTGGCTAAGCGCGGGCCACCCCTACTAGCTCCCGATTGGTCACATGGCATGGACATATGCCCTCATGCTAACGGTTGGAACCAAACTTTAAACCGCGCCCAAACAATACAACACGGTCACATATATGACCCATTGTAACCGCGTGCCAACCGCGCCCGTTCCAACTCCCATCGTGGTCACATACAATGCATAAGTCCACGGGTCGGGGCTAAGCCCCGGCCCGACCACCCTTTCTGTTTACAACAACACGTAATTCAAATAAAACGAAAACCATTATGTAGTAAGAACTACCATGGCGGCCCGTTGGCAACGGGGAATTTGTTAAGGCGTGGACAGAGGTGGAGGTCACCGGTTCAAACCCGGTCGACTACATATAATTTTGACACAGGCCATATTGACCAAAACTGGGGTGCCACGTGGCAGCCCGTGATTGGGCCACGTGGCACCCTTACATCCAACTGATGCATGCCATGTGTCGACCGATGATTCGTCCACGTCAACCAACCAGGATATGTCGCGTGTCCATCGTTGATTTTCCCACGTCATCTGCCACGTCAGCTCACCATACGGTCTAGTCATCATGCCACGTCAGCTCGTCGTACGGTCCAGTCATCATGCCACGTCAGCTGCTGACGTCACCCGTGCCACATGTCACCCTTTCAGTGGTGACACGTGTCACCTCGGGATTGGTCCAATCGTACGCCCAAAAAGCCAAATCTGCCTGACATGTGTCATCATCTGGAGCCGCCACGTGTCTTGTACAAACCTGCCACGTGTCGCACATACGGACATGCCACGTCAGCGTCCGTACGGACTGCACAGTCAGCAAAATTTGTTTTTTTACCTGTTTGCCTTTTCAGATAGAATGCGATATCTTCTCCATACGGACTCTGTTTGACAAAGTAAATATACCACCGGAATCAGGAAGACGAGACGGACGCAATGGTATTGGTTTTGTCAGATTCTGAGCACTTTCATTTTTGAGCATTTTTCAAGCCCTGTCAGGCTTCTGAATCCGATTTCGGATCACGCCTCACAACAATAGACCTTTTGGTCCCCAAAAGGTTACTGACCACTCAACAAGCTCGAGATAGGCCACCCGGCTTGCTCTGGATCCGATTACATTAATGGAAGCAAAATACACTGAAGTTGAGACATCCACTTCTGGCAAAACCAAGTGACTGCTTTGTTTCCTTCACGGTGTTCTTCTTGCTTCGCTGGTAATCCATCCTCCTTCGTGGGTACATGCAAAATCCTTTTGTCCTTCCTTGGACGAAGCTCCGGATTAAGCTTCCAACAACTAGTCTTCTGATGTCCACTCTTGTTGCAAAACGTGCAATGAGTTTTTGGCATCCAGACCTGCTTCCCCTTCTCTTTCTTTCGTTGTGGACTTGAGCCTTTACGTTGTGTTTCCTTCCTGGTCAACATAGGTTTCCTGTACAAAGTTTGTCTCTTCCAACACTTGGCAACACAATGCTTAGTTGATTGACAATAAGTACATGGATAAAGTTTCCACAAGTTCTGGTTTACTTGATTATGCTTGTTATAATCAAAAGGAGAATTAATAAAAACATGACCATTATACCTTTCATACTGTTCTTCACTTTTCTTTGGAGACGACTTGCATTCACTACCACAACCCTGAAGTGATGCGCCATTTCCTTTTGTGAAGTGTTCTTGCAATGTCTTAAGTTGGCCATTTGAAGCATTACTTGCTTCCGAAGTTTTAGAACCTATCTTGGAAAACTCTCCAAGGTCCCCTTTGTCATATCCCAATCCTAAGTATCGAGGCCTTTCCTCAACCTCAATAGGATTTACAATGCCTTGACCTCGACGTCCAAGGCCCTTTCCTTTTTCATAACCCATCTTGGTTAATATTCTCAAACCTACACCTTTTGTGTGTTTTTCGAATTCACCAAAACCAACTTGATGAGTATGAGGAAAATTTGATGAGTAACCTTCGCTGCATACCTCAGATGTGTTTTCTGAAACAAATGTAGAAGGCACTTCCTTCAATTCTTCTTTTCCTTTGTTGTTCTTTGAAGCTTTTACTTGAACCATGCTCTTTCGTTCCAAGTAGTCTTCATACAACACCTTTACCATCTCGGCCATGGCAAACACCGAATCTCTGAACTCCTTCTCATCTTGAGAAAGTCCTCCTGTAGATGCCATTTTCCTCCTTGAGATGTTTTCTTCCCTGGCTAACATGCAAAACTCAAATCCAAACGTCAACTAGCTCTGATGCCACTTGATCCGTCAGGATTTTTCGAATGACTTATGGTTGAGTTTTTATTTACATGCATTAATTAACCATTGAGAAACTTAGTGAAAGAAAGAGAAAAGAAAAGGAATTATACAGCCATATAAATATATGCAGATCTGAAATGCAATGAAATACAGAAAACCATAATACACAGGTTGATAACAGAGTTCGGCACAACTTTGCCTACGTCTCCGGGCCTTTTCTCTGTGGGGGAGGCTTCTTTATTTCTGTTCGAAATCTCAATAGTACATCATTACAATGCCAAATGGCTTCAAGACTAATCTGGTCATGTTCGCCCAGATCTCTAGAACCATGCACAAAAACCGGCACGCGAAACGGACGTCCGAAGCTCTCAGAAATGGTCCGACAACATCTCCTCCTCAACAGCTTCCCTGCCTCAAACTGGCTTTGACTTGGCTTCTCCTCAGCATCTCTGCTCTGAATTCCCTCAAAAGCCGTCCCCATGGCCTCAAAATGGCCTTGGTTAAATAGTTGGGAAGGTAGTTGCCCATCTCCAACTTCCTCCAAGAAGTTAGGCTCAAAAACCACCCAATAACTCCCAATTACATTAAAAATGGATTAATTACATTTAAAAAACCCAAAAGTGGTTAGAAAAACCCACTTAACTATATAATAGTTATAAAAATGGGCTTTAGCCCCTTAGTCTTGGGCGTGCACACCTTTTACTGGTCACATGGGCTTCATGTGGCCACGCGCTAGCCCAAAGGGCTAAGCGCGGGCCACCCCTGCTAGCTCCCAATTGGTCACATGGCATGGACATATGCCCTCGTGCTAACGGTTGGAACCAAACTTTAAACCGTGCCCAAACAATACAACACGGTCACATATATGACCCATTGTAACCGCGCGCCAACCGTGCCCGTTCCAACTCCCACCGTGGTCACATACAATGCATAAGTCCACGGGTCGGGGCTAAGCCCCGGCCCGACCACCCTTTCTGTTTACAACAACACGCAATTCAAATAAAACGAAAACCATTATGTAGTAAGAACTACCATGGAGGCCCGTTGGCAATGGGGAATTTGTTAAGGCGTGGACGGAGGTGGAGGTCACCGGTTCAAACCCAGTCGACTACATATAATTTTGACACAGGCCATATTGACCAAAACCGGGGTGCCACGTGGCAGCCCGTGATTGGGCCATGTGGCACCCTTACATCCAACAGATGCATGCCACATGTCGACCAATGATTAGTCCACGTCAACCAACCAGGATATACCGCGTGTCCATCGTTGATTTGCCCACGTCATCTGCCACGTCAGCTCGCCATATGGTCCAGTCATCATTCCATGTCAACTCGTCGTACGGTCTAGTCATCATGCCACGTCAGTTGCTGACATCACCCGTGCCACATGTCACCCTTTCAGTGGTGACACGTGTCACCTCGGGATTGGTCCAACCGTACGCCCAAAAATCCAAATCTGCCTGACACGTGTCATCATCTGGAGCCGCCACATGTCCTGTACGGACCTGCCACGTGTCGCACATACGGACATGCTACATCAGCGTCCGTACAGACTGTACGGATTGCACAGTCAGCAAAATTTGTTTTTTTGCCTGTTTGCCTTTTCGGACAGAATGTGATATCTTCTCCATACGGACTCTGTTTGACAAAGTAAATATACCACCGGAATCAGGAAGACGAGACGGACGCAATGGTGCTGGTTTCGTCGGATTCCAAGTACTTTCATTTTTGAGCATTTTTCAAGCCCTGTCAGGCTTCTGAATCCGATTTCGGATCATTTTCCCTATCCATGGTTCCATATCTACAATCCTCCCTGGAAGTGAGGGAAAATTGGTCTAGGAATTTTGTTTACTAATGTAGTGTAAGTGTGAGTAGGTGATTGACTACCATTGGCCCCTGTTGTGTTCCCACTATAACCACTCGCTCCACCTGCGCCAATTGCACCAATGTTACCCATGTTGCTCTGAATTTCTTGTGTATTGGCCTCCATCTATGCAATAACCTGCATCATCACATCCTGGCCCCTGGAAAGGTCATTCAATATCCTCAATTTATTGTCCAATGGTGGGGCTTGCCCCTTTCCTCTTTCTTCTAGATGTTCATGCTTGCCACCCATTTCTTCTTTTTCCTCTACTTCTGTCTCTGAACTAATACAGATCTCTTCCTCAACTTTGTTCTCTGAAAATCAATGTGGAAACGATTATAATCCTCTCTTTATCTACGTTGCTTCCTTTCCCTTATGTCCTCTCTCAGTTATGTGACGTACTCGTCTCCAATGTGTCATCTTCCCTCTGCATAGTGTTCCTTGCTCCCGAAATCATGAGTTGTTTTACTCACACGTTGGCAAGATATCTAGCTCTGATACCACTAAAATATCCCAAATACTGATTTGGCTATTTGACTGAAGTTTCTTTAGGTTTTTGAATGCAGTTTCAGGTATTCTCAATCTGGTTTAGTTTATTCTCATAATGTTTGGGGTTCTAATCTTGTTTTCACTGCATGCAAATAGTTTTGTTGTTGGAAGAATGTTCTTTATTGCACTAATGGTAAACACTGAAATTACAATAAATGTAATACTAGAATATAAGTAAAACACTACTAAATTTCTTGAAACTCTTCATATTGATCTTTATAAGTCTAGATCTAAACTGGAATACACGGTCATACAAATGAAATACTAGATCTTCTACATGCGAGTGTGGGTTTGTTGCGTGCAAGTCCAAATATGTTGTTGGATGGAAGATACATTTCCTGCATAGTGAAATATGTTGCATGCATTGAGAATACGTTACATGCAATGGAAATACATTGCAAATGCTATCACTGATGAATGGTGAATCTCTTGTGGATAGATCTGCTATATGAGAGTAAAGGAAATACCATATCTGCTACATGTGAGTGTGGATATGTTGCATGCATGTCCAAATATTCTATTGGATGGAAGATACGTTGCATACATGGTGAAATATGATGCATGCACTGAGAATACACAGATTTGTTGATATCTAATGGGATAACGTCTCTCTTGAACCTCCACACTTCCCTCTAGATCAATCTTGTAACTCCCATGCCCTCCAAGGACCAAGGGTGAGTCGTTGAACTTCCTTGACTGATGTGAATCCCTCTTAATGGATCCAATGCTTTATCTGTTGCAATCCTGAAGAACGATGGAGAATCTGGATGATTGTCTCGACTAACTAGTGTGTGTCTTCCAACACTGAAATCAATCATTGTGGTGGTTTCTTCTTAGAAATCCACAAAATCCCTCAAAGTCGCTTTCCTTCTCTCTGCAATCCAATTATCAATCTCAATATTCGATAATGAGAGGAATTAGGGTTATCCTCCCCTTTATACTTGATTCCCATTCTAATTCCTCGTTCACTTTATTTAATTAAAGTTACTTTTCCTAATTTTTTACTTTAATTATTATTTTAAGTCACTTAATCACATTTTTCCCACTTTATTACTTAATGCCACTTTCAACTTAAGATTTTATTGTATGTGACACTAAATAATTCTTTTATTCCCCTTTTGTCCCGACTATAGCCTACGAGAATTAATATAGGCTACTGAGTCACTCCTCTTGGAGGCATCATTGGGAAAGGGACATTACAAATAACTTATTTATAGTCTTACCATATTGTAAGTGAATTTGTTCTTCTTCTTGCAATCTTTTTAAATATGTATATGCACTTCAATGTGCTTGTTTTTTCAATGATAGACTTCATTCTTCACTAAGTGTATAATTCTTTGGTTATCACAAAAAAATATTATAGGTCTATTTTATGGAATTAAAATATTTGAAATCCTTGCATGTTGTAGACAATGCTCCCTTATACTATGTGTTGGTTGAAGGTAACACAACAAGTCAATAGTATCGGACCAACATAAGATAAATCCTTGGATTTGGACTTCCTATCATCTATGCATATGACCCATTTAGAATCGATATATCCAAATAGAACAACTTCACTTTGATTCTTAGAATTTCACTTTGGCTCCTAGTATTGTCTATCCCTCAACCAATTTCACTTGTAGTCCACCACATAATTCTTTTAGTTGTCTTCTAGTGACTTATCTTGAATTCTTCCATATACCTTAGAATTGTGATAACAACACAACTAATATTAGATTAAATAATTGTCAAATAGATTAAGGTGTTGGCTATTTATTTGTATAGGGCCACACTGATAAGTTTCCATTCTATCTCTAGTTAGGTCATACTTCAGAGTGTTATGGATAGGACCAATATGCCACAAATTTTATGCATCAATTTATTTAAAAAAAACTTTTGAAAATTTCAATTTACACTTGGGAAATTGTGAATAATTACTAACACCTAGATTTATCTAATTCTATTTCAACCTTTAAAGGCATACTCTAAAGGCATATTGTATCCATTATCATTTTAAATACATACACTAGGCATAGAGTAGCCATTGTCACTTTTCTTTCGCTTTTAGGTTATACATAATTAATACATTATTACAAGTTACAAGTGTTTCACAATTACTGTATGTTTTCTTTTTTCCAGTAGAAAATTTCTCAATATATATTATATATATGGTGTTCTCAAAATAGAGTACTAGAATTGAAATACATAGCCATCATATATGCCTTCACCCTAAAAAGTAAACACCCCCCATCGGGTAGTGTAAAACAAAAAGTCCAAAATTACAGTTCATACATCCTCTCTATGACAGTCCATAGAAAGTCCCAAATTGTAAGCCAACAGTCCATCAAGAGAACCAAAAGAAATCAGATACAAAAAAGGAGAAACTATCCACAACCCCCAAGGCCAAGAAACTCATATATAAAGGCGAAGTGTGAGTGGGGGGCCCTCCTGGCCATCCTGCCATTTGGAATAATGTATCCTTCCTTCCGGGACCAATAGAGATTTCTTCGATAGTGAGTCGGCATCCTCATTTGCTTCCCTATAAATATGCTCAAACTTTAATTCTTTGAATAGCGGCGTAAGAGACATCATCTTATGCTTCCAACCTTTAAGAGTTATAACAAAAAGATTTCACTTATTGTTTAACCAATCAATCATGATCTTAGAGTCCCCAAGTACCTCAAGTTGAACAAGATCAAGTCTATAGGCTAATATTAAGGTGGCCCAGGCACCAAGGAGCTCGGCCCTGGTATTCGATCCCATACCACAGTTAAATGTCCACATGTAGGAAATGTTCTCCCCTACCTTAATAAGACCTCCAGCACCACTCATAGAGCCATTATTCTGTGCCGCACCATCAAACCAACCAATATTTTGAAAAATTATATAAGGTGGTTTCCTTATCCTTTTGGGAATAAATTTAGTATGTGCACTTGTGCCTACCATTAATCCACGGATTTGCACTAAATCTCCCTATACAGATGGTGTAGTAGACTCAAAGATATACTTATTTCTAATCATCCAAATAGTCCAACATGTCACTGCAGGTAAGTTGTAGATTGTCTTTTCCTTCTTCTATCAGGTATCAAAACAATGTAACAACGTAATACCTCCCCAAATTGTAGTGAACTTATATTCAATTGCCAAATAATTTCAGATGTCGAGCGTGAAAGGGCAGTTGACAAAGATATGTAGGATCGACTCCTCCTCCCTAAGGCACATAGAGTAGATACTCGGGCCTTCCCAGCCTCTTCTCCTTAGATTATCCCAGGTGAGAACTTTATTCTCCAATGCAAGCCACATAAACAATTTTATTTTTAGAGCAATCTCCCAAGTCCAAAAGGTCCTTCGCCAGCCAGTGATTGGATTTGTCCAGTATTCCCGAGCTAGGGAATTATATACATTTATGACTGTCAAGACCCCAGAATGGTCACCGCCTGACCAAATAAGCACATCATCAACGGGTTGTAATTGAATTCCCAAGAGTATAAGTTCCTTATAGAAAGTAATCCACTCGACCATCAGTGTACCAGTGAGCTCCAACTCCTCACAAGATCTCCATTGGTTAGATATAAAACCCCAAGAGGACTGCGCATAAGCTTGGTATAAATAATTGATATTGTGCGCCTTGAGTACCCCCCAGAGCTCGATCGATAGCAGAGAAGAACTGCCCAGTCCCAAAATTTTATCCAACTCGATTATAGTTGAGGTTCCATTCTCGGGCTTCTAGCTGATCCATCGGGTAATAATAGGAAGTGACTTCATTAAATTTTTCCAGATTTGTGATGCACCCGGTTGGATCGGCGATACAAATCTAAAACAAGTTTCCACTGAATAATATGGGAGATATTTATCTTTTATCACATTATGCCAGATCCCTTCTTTGAACAGTGCACGCCACAGTGAATTTGAAGCCAAGGCACGACTAAACAGAAAAAGGTTCCTAAAACCCCATCCACCGAGATGTTTTGGCTTGGCCAGAGTCTCTCAGCTACAAAGATGGATTCTCTGTTTTTTTCCCCCTCTTGTCCAAAGGAAATCAAAAATAATCTTGCGGATCTTTGAGAGCACTGAAACTGGTACCGCTGCCAATGCCATCCAGTACACAGATTGTGTTTCAAGGACTGATTTAACTAAAATATAGCGACCACCAAGTGTCAAGCAGTGATTACACCATTGATTAATCTTCTTTTCAAATTTAATTATAAGCCACCTCCAATCAGTGAATTGACTCTTTCCATGTTTTAAATGATATCCCAGATATTGGAATCCCACAGACATATCCTCAAAATTATAATCAAACAACCTTATATATACTGCCAACAAATCCTCATGGATCCCATTATAATGGAAAGTTGATTTTTGAGGACTAATCCTTAATCCTGACGCATAGCAGAAAGATTCCATAATAGACTTTATCACCTGCCATTCCTCCACAGTAGCTTTAGACATAATTAGTACATCATCAACAAATATAAGATGAAGTACTTTGATAATCCTAGAAACTTTAACTCCTGATAGCTTGCCATCCACCTGGCCCTTTTTTAATTGAAGACTAATACATTCCATTACAAGTATAAAAAGCAGTGGCGAGAGCAAACATCCTTGACGTAACCCACACTCACTTGTGAAAAAAGATGTGGCCTCCCCATTGATCAACATTGCAAAGGAGGAACTAACCACGCAACTCATAATCCATTGAATAGAGTGTATACTGAATCCAATTTGTATTAAAATCAGATGAAGAAAATCCCAGTTTACACAGTCATAAGCTTTCCTTAGGTCCAGTTTAAGAATCAAAGCTTTTTGTTTTCTGGCTTTGATACTATGAATGCACTCTTGTGTTGTACCAATAGCATCCAATATTTGTCTTCCCTTTAAGAATCCAAGTTGGTTACAAGATAATTACCTTGAAAGCACTGGTTTGATCCTATTTGCTATAACTTTGGAAATCAGTTTATAACAAAGGTTGCAAAGGGCAATTGGTCTAAAATTTTCAAATGATTACGGATTGTTCTCCTTTGGGATCAACGCCAAGAAAGTCATGTTTAGAGAGCCTCTAACCCTCCCTCTAATTCTTTTATCTTCCACTAGATCCAAGAAGTCATCCCCAACCACATCAAAAAATTTAACATAGAACTCAATTGTCCAGTCGTCCGGGCCTAGACTCTTATCAATTGAGAAGAGTTTTAAAACTTCCCAGATTTCTTGTTTGGTAACTGGTCTGTCAATTTGGCCGGAATCCTCATTTGTTACAAAGCACGGATAAAGTCGGGCAAGTTCCAATTGAACCTCAGGTGGAATAACGAGATCCTTTGTAAATAAATTCTTAAAATATCTTTTTGCCTCCTCCTTTAGATCTTCTTTCCCTCTGTGTACGTGTCCCAATTCATCCCTAATTTCCCATATGTGTTTTTGATTCCTCTTCGCACTTGCCAACTTGTGGAAATACTTAGTGTTCTGATCTCCACTTTTAAGCCAAATAGCCCAACTTTTTTGCCTCCATTGTTCTTCTTCAATAAGTAATAGTTGATTACGTTCAGTTTCCAAAGTCTTTAATCTGTTGTCGCTAGCCCCCGATCTTGGTAAAGCAGCGATAACATCCCTGATTTATCCCTCCAAAGTAATAAGTCTCCTTTGTTGTTCAACCATTTTCTGTTTGGCCTAGGACTTAATCCTAGCCTTTAAAACATTTAACTTCCACACAAACCTATACTGTAAATCTAATTCCACTAAAAAAACTGGATCATTGCATAATTCCTTTACGATGGACTCGAATTCATCCTCAATTAACTAGGTGGGATTGAGTTTAAATGGAAAGGCTAAAGGAAAAGGTTGATTGTCGAATTGTACAACCACCGACGCATGGTCGGATACAAAAGGAAGATCCACCCAAGCTCGATATCTACCCATCTCGCTAAGAAGACTTTCTGAAATAAGTATGCAGTCCAACCTCTTTGAAATCATATCCATACCACCCCTGCCATTTCTCCAGGTCGGAATCGATGCATCCAGAGCCAGATCTACCAAATGATGATCCAACATCAGATCTTTGAAATAATCTGCCAATTTATCCAAATGTGTTGACGCTCCCCATACTTCATCCACGCCAATAGTAAAGTTAAGATCGCCTGCAAGAATCAGGTTTTTGGTATCAAGAAGACCCCCCAAAGCCAATTGCTCCCAAAAAATCTTCCTCTCCGCACCGGGCCCATATACATTTAAGATACAAAAATCTTGTTTATTTAAAAGTGAGGACCCTTTAAGCATAATGCCCCTGTCACATAGGTAAGGAACCAGGGAGAATTTTTCCAGATTCCACGCAAGCAAAATCCCACCCAAGTTTCCCACAGAATTGACTACACAATTATACCAAGTAGGAACGAAAGTAACCATAAAGCGACGAGCCTTCTCCTCATCAACCAGAGTCTCTTGAAGCAGAATCACGTCTGGATTTACCTTCCTAAACACTCTACGCATGGAGGCTATTTTAAGGGTCCCCCCCACCCCTCGTATGTTAATTGTTAAAAGGATCATGAATTGGCACGGGCAAGGGCCTTCATGCCTCTAAGTGGCCCAGATTCTGCAACAGTAAAAGAAACATCGATAGGAGGGTTTGGCAAGAGGTTTTCCCGCTTCCAAGAACTTCTCGTCTTGATCGGAGAGGTCTCCAAACCGAGTCCTCTAGACCAGGCATAACTTGAAGAAGACCCCCCACCACGGAGTTCCGAAAGATTTATCCCATCTGTAGTACCCGGTAAAGTCAAGATACGATTACCTTGATGTATCGGAAGTGGCACAGATGTATCTACCTCTCGAATGAGAGGAATAAGAGATTTCAGTGTCTCCCCTAGTGAGAAATCACTAGGGTCTTCTTCTCGGTATCCAGAGAGATAAATAGGCTCAGCCCCCCCCCAAAGTTTCCCCAACCCGTGAAACCTCGAGAGGGTAAAATGGGGCAGCAGCAGAGGCCCCCACCTCCAAAAAAGACGCAGGACTATGTACACATACATTAGGATCCGCTTGGGAGTTGAGGACTCTTATCGAGTCAGGGAGAGGTGTGGCACCCACCGAGTCCAAGATAAGAACCTCAAAAGGAGTAAACTCCCTCCCAGAGGTGGACTGGTCCTGTGGCGTCCCCAAAACCCTCAAGACATCCTGAGTGGGGGCTATTGAAGTAACAATAGATCAGATCCCGACAAAAACATTTGATCCAAGGTAAGCTTTTCCAGAGTAATGAGAGAGTTAAAAAAACTGAGACACTGAGTTTTTAACATTTAACATTTTTAACATTTAAGTTTTCGCTTTATACTATATACAACTATCGTATTAGAACATTTATCAGAAGCATAAGAAGTAGTATAAAAAACTGTGCCACTAATTTCACTTGTGTACACAACTTTGTTGTTAGAAATATAGAAAACCTTGATGACATTAAATGCACCAACACATAGATTTTGATGCGATGCATCAATTTCACGGTTTATTCGTACTGTGATGTTGATGGCATCGTGTGCCACCAAGATTTATTCATCCATTAAGTAAAATATATGTAAGGCTTTATGGACAACTTTTGTACTTATAGCACATTGGTTTGAATTTATTGAACTTTGTTAAAACTTTGTGGCACATTGGTTTGACTTCATTTGAGATAATGATGATATTGCTTATTTCATGCTGATGTACACATTATTAAGATATTCATAAAACTTGATGGATAACTTTATTATATTGGTTTTAATTTATTTGAGAGATGACGATGATAATGTTTTTATGGATTAGATTTAATTATTTGAGAGATTACGATGATGCTTATTTAAAGGTAATGTACATTGTTCTATATTTATAATTTAATCAAAATATTAAATATTACGAATTTAAGTTAATTAATTAGATTATTTATGATTTTATTATGATATATATCTTATTAATTTTTTTTAAGTTAATAAAATTTGAATTATAATTTAATTGTTAATTAATAATGAGGATAGTTTTTATTTGTGTGTTATTTATGAATGTGGGTTGATTCATCATTGTATTTGAGGAAAACTATGTCACCTAAAATAATTTGTCAATGGTTTATATGGAGTAAACTTTACTTTTATCAGATGTTTCTAGTTCTTGGGCCATTAACATGTTTTCTTACGTTCAAGGAAGACGATCTCTTAACTAGTTAGATGCAATTTTAGGTCTTACTTCAAGACCAAAAGACGTTTCTAGCGTAAATAGTATTTGCAAGAAATCCAATATCCCTTGTGGTCATCCTTGAGGCTATGTCACATACGATTATGTGTTTTCTAATAACATCTACCTATAATCCCATATATGAGATCATATATTAGTAAAGTACTTCAAAAAACCATGGCTTATTTTAATTAAATTTAGTGAAGCACTCCAAATATTCCTCTATTTGTCTTTAAGTGTGGATGTACCTTTTTTTATTAACGAGACATGATTCCTTAATCTCTTGGAGTTTCCCAACTTGAATAGTTGTCCATCCCTACCCTCTTTCCCTATAAAAAGAGAATTTCTTTCCTCATTTTAAAATCCAAGTTCCTTAATTTATCTTATGTTTTCAATATATTATAGGCTTGTTTTCATCTTCCATCCTTATGTCAAACTTATATACCATGTGTTATCTTTCTTGATTATCATAGAGTGACAAGCTATCATAAGTAATTTACACTCTAGCCATGTCGAATTGTGAAAGAGCCAAACTCACTTAAATTGACGATGATTTACCTTGTCTATTAGAATTTCAATAAATTTCATCACAATTTGATATCCTTTCATACACTCTAGCCATATCAAATTGTGAAATAACCCAAATCACCGAAATTGATAATGATTTACCTTCTCTATTAAAATTTCAATAAATTTCATCACAATTTGATAACCTTTCTAGTCCCTGCATTGTGTCAAATAACCTACATGCTCAACCCATTAGGTAAATAAAAGAATTGACAAAGCTATAGAAACAAGCATGAACTGTCAACCCTAATATCGAGAGAGGCTAAAAAGAAGGTGGACAAGTGGTAAACTAAGTGTTAATGCTAATAGTGGGCATATAGTTGTGGTGGAGCTCTACAATGTTTTGGTAGGTTGAAGTTAAGGTGGAGATATAACACTCTTCATCATTACTATTTTATAGCACAACTTAAAGATAGTATCTTCAACAAATATCTACGATTGTATGGTGGATAGTTCATATGTAATTAGTTTTCATATACTCTATGCTTTTTATAGATAAATACCTTCATCTTTTTTAACATTTTTAAATGATTAAATCTGTTTATAAATTGCTAAAACTCTAATAGTTAGCAAAGAGTAATCATCGACATAGATGTAAATCAACACTCTATATTGATATATAAAACTCTATTCAAAACTATTGAAAATTCAAACTAAATTAAAACCTAAACTATATTATACATGTACGCATTGCACTGCATACAATGTCCACACACCTTATAAGTAATAAGTCACTATTATCCATATTGATTTTAAGTCACTATTATCCATATCCATATTAAGTACACCAAGATCTATGTTAGATCTATTAAGTGCACTACGATTTAGTCTCGTGAGTCCAGCGCGATTGGTAAAGACAGGACTTTCCTCCAAGTGTTGGGAGGAGGTCTCGAGGTCAAACCCTGTTGGGTCTCCGGGACGAAATTTGTAATGGCTGTTGTGCTAGACTGGATACAGTGAATGTAAATGATATATATCTCTACTATATATCGAGATAATTTCTCGTGGAAAAAAAAAAGTGCACTACGATTTATTCATACTTTCATTTTGAAACTTTGAATGTGGAAATAACAATGATGAAATACATTGCACTTGACTTGATTACATCAAGTGCACTAAAATTTATTCGTACTTTGATTGTGATGGCATCAAGTGCACCAAGATTTATTCGTACATTAAATAAAATATAATAAAGATTTTATGCACAACTTTGGCACATTGGTTTGAATTTATGTGAGATAATGATGATATTGTAATGTTATGGATAATTTTGTTATATTGGTTTGAATTTATTTAAGATATTGTGATGATAATGCTTATCTGAAGTGGTGTATATTTATAATTTTATTAAAATATTATGAATGTAGTTAATTATCTTGTTTATTTGTGATTTTATTATGATATAGATTTTATCATTTTTTTTGGTAAAATTTATTATAATTTATTTGTTGATTGATAGTTAGGATTATTATTATTGGCTATAGTTAGGATAGTTATTATTGGTTATTGTCTGTAAACGTGGTTTGACTCATCACCATTATTTAAAACAAACTATGTCACTTAAAATAATTCACTAATAGTCTATAAGGGGATAGACTTTCACTTATTAACATGTTTCCTTATTTTTTTCCTTATATTTAAGGAAGATGAGTTCTTAGTCAATAAAAAACAATGAACTCTCAATCTTGAGCCATTAACATGTTTCCTTATATTGATGTATATTTATAATTTGATTAAAATATTATGAATTTAGTTTAATTGCTTCATCTATTTGGTATGATAAAGATTTTATTAATCTATATTATAAGATAAATATAGATATAAATATATAATTTCAATTTTATTTTTAAAATATTTAAATATTATGTTTTATTTGTTTATGTTAAATTGTATTTAAATATTATGTTTTATTTGTTTATGTTAAATTGTATTTAAATATGGATTTACATATTTACATTTTATTTAATGTGTTTATATGTTAAATTGTGTTTCTTTTCAAGAAAAACATTTTTTTGAAATGTATTTCTAGTTTATCTTACTCCGAGTTTATAAAAGTATGTAGAGTGGGCATTGGATGTGAGTTTATCAAAAGCATATAGAGTGGGTATTTGTTGGAAGTGAAATTTAAATATGCATCCAATGAGTGCCTACACTTTACATTTAAGTAACTTATAAGGAGATAAGTCAAAAATACGATAAAAAAAAACAGTTTTTTCTCTTTCCCTTTGAAAATTCATCTATTATCTTATTATTTCAATAGAAGGGTCATTTTAGACCTCAAAATTTCTTTGAAAATCCATTTATTATTTTATTATTTTCAATAAGAGGCCCATTATAGACCTCAAAATTTCTCTAATGTAATTTCTTAGATTACCAACATAGGGTGCCTAAAATGGTTATAAGTAATATGTCGTTGTTACCCATATTATGTTTTTTTATCCCAAATGATTTTGTTTCTCACCAACCATAAATGAGGAGAATTTTGGAGTAGAATATGATAATATCCTAGAATGTTTTCTGTATGTCTTCTATCATTTTCATCAAGTCTTCAATGGAATGAGTATGAAAGCACATATCCCAAAATATTTTCATCTTCTTGGGTATCCATCCTCTTCGTGGATCTAGGATTAGAGTTTACATAATATCAACTAAGAAGTGATGATAGAAAAACATACTTTAGATTTTCTCAAACTATACCTTTATTCTTATAAGTAGGATATGGGTATGTGATAGTTTTGATTATACATGCATCTTCAAAGCCAATGCACTAATGGATACTTTGCAGAGAAGCAAAGATCCATGACAAAACAATTTGTTCTTGTATAAAAA
>ML785930.1:715206-726905 GCA_009831015.1 Picea engelmannii
TAGTATCGGACCAACATAAGATAAATCCTTGGATTTGGACTTCCTATCATCTATGCATATGACCCATTTAGAATCGATATATCCAAATAGAACAACTTCACTTTGATTCTTAGAATTTCACTTTGGCTCCTAGTATTGTCTATCCCTCAACCAATTTCACTTGTAGTCCACCACATAATTCTTTTAGTTGTCTTCTAGTGACTTATCTTGAATTCTTCCATATACCTTAGAATTGTGATAACAACACAACTAATATTAGATTAAATAATTGTCAAATAGATTAAGGTGTTGGCTATTTATTTGTATAGGGCCACACTGATAAGTTTCCATTCTATCTCTAGTTAGGTCATACTTCAGAGTGTTATGGATAGGACCAATATGCCACAAATTTTATGCATCAATTTATTTAAAAAAAACTTTTGAAAATTTCAATTTACACTTGGGAAATTGTGAATAATTACTAACACCTAGATTTATCTAATTCTATTTCAACCTTTAAAGGCATACTCTAAAGGCATATTGTATCCATTATCATTTTAAATACATACACTAGGCATAGAGTAGCCATTGTCACTTTTCTTTCGCTTTTAGGTTATACATAATTAATACATTATTACAAGTTACAAGTGTTTCACAATTACTGTATGTTTTCTTTTTTCCAGTAGAAAATTTCTCAATATATATTATATATATGGTGTTCTCAAAATAGAGTACTAGAATTGAAATACATAGCCATCATATATGCCTTCACCCTAAAAAGTAAACACCCCCCATCGGGTAGTGTAAAACAAAAAGTCCAAAATTACAGTTCATACATCCTCTCTATGACAGTCCATAGAAAGTCCCAAATTGTAAGCCAACAGTCCATCAAGAGAACCAAAAGAAATCAGATACAAAAAAGGAGAAACTATCCACAACCCCCAAGGCCAAGAAACTCATATATAAAGGCGAAGTGTGAGTGGGGGGCCCTCCTGGCCATCCTGCCATTTGGAATAATGTATCCTTCCTTCCGGGACCAATAGAGATTTCTTCGATAGTGAGTCGGCATCCTCATTTGCTTCCCTATAAATATGCTCAAACTTTAATTCTTTGAATAGCGGCGTAAGAGACATCATCTTATGCTTCCAACCTTTAAGAGTTATAACAAAAAGATTTCACTTATTGTTTAACCAATCAATCATGATCTTAGAGTCCCCAAGTACCTCAAGTTGAACAAGATCAAGTCTATAGGCTAATATTAAGGTGGCCCAGGCACCAAGGAGCTCGGCCCTGGTATTCGATCCCATACCACAGTTAAATGTCCACATGTAGGAAATGTTCTCCCCTACCTTAATAAGACCTCCAGCACCACTCATAGAGCCATTATTCTGTGCCGCACCATCAAACCAACCAATATTTTGAAAAATTATATAAGGTGGTTTCCTTATCCTTTTGGGAATAAATTTAGTATGTGCACTTGTGCCTACCATTAATCCACGGATTTGCACTAAATCTCCCTATACAGATGGTGTAGTAGACTCAAAGATATACTTATTTCTAATCATCCAAATAGTCCAACATGTCACTGCAGGTAAGTTGTAGATTGTCTTTTCCTTCTTCTATCAGGTATCAAAACAATGTAACAACGTAATACCTCCCCAAATTGTAGTGAACTTATATTCAATTGCCAAATAATTTCAGATGTCGAGCGTGAAAGGGCAGTTGACAAAGATATGTAGGATCGACTCCTCCTCCCTAAGGCACATAGAGTAGATACTCGGGCCTTCCCAGCCTCTTCTCCTTAGATTATCCCAGGTGAGAACTTTATTCTCCAATGCAAGCCACATAAACAATTTTATTTTTAGAGCAATCTCCCAAGTCCAAAAGGTCCTTCGCCAGCCAGTGATTGGATTTGTCCAGTATTCCCGAGCTAGGGAATTATATACATTTATGACTGTCAAGACCCCAGAATGGTCACCGCCTGACCAAATAAGCACATCATCAACGGGTTGTAATTGAATTCCCAAGAGTATAAGTTCCTTATAGAAAGTAATCCACTCGACCATCAGTGTACCAGTGAGCTCCAACTCCTCACAAGATCTCCATTGGTTAGATATAAAACCCCAAGAGGACTGCGCATAAGCTTGGTATAAATAATTGATATTGTGCGCCTTGAGTACCCCCCAGAGCTCGATCGATAGCAGAGAAGAACTGCCCAGTCCCAAAATTTTATCCAACTCGATTATAGTTGAGGTTCCATTCTCGGGCTTCTAGCTGATCCATCGGGTAATAATAGGAAGTGACTTCATTAAATTTTTCCAGATTTGTGATGCACCCGGTTGGATCGGCGATACAAATCTAAAACAAGTTTCCACTGAATAATATGGGAGATATTTATCTTTTATCACATTATGCCAGATCCCTTCTTTGAACAGTGCACGCCACAGTGAATTTGAAGCCAAGGCACGACTAAACAGAAAAAGGTTCCTAAAACCCCATCCACCGAGATGTTTTGGCTTGGCCAGAGTCTCTCAGCTACAAAGATGGATTCTCTGTTTTTTTCCCCCTCTTGTCCAAAGGAAATCAAAAATAATCTTGCGGATCTTTGAGAGCACTGAAACTGGTACCGCTGCCAATGCCATCCAGTACACAGATTGTGTTTCAAGGACTGATTTAACTAAAATATAGCGACCACCAAGTGTCAAGCAGTGATTACACCATTGATTAATCTTCTTTTCAAATTTAATTATAAGCCACCTCCAATCAGTGAATTGACTCTTTCCATGTTTTAAATGATATCCCAGATATTGGAATCCCACAGACATATCCTCAAAATTATAATCAAACAACCTTATATATACTGCCAACAAATCCTCATGGATCCCATTATAATGGAAAGTTGATTTTTGAGGACTAATCCTTAATCCTGACGCATAGCAGAAAGATTCCATAATAGACTTTATCACCTGCCATTCCTCCACAGTAGCTTTAGACATAATTAGTACATCATCAACAAATATAAGATGAAGTACTTTGATAATCCTAGAAACTTTAACTCCTGATAGCTTGCCATCCACCTGGCCCTTTTTTAATTGAAGACTAATACATTCCATTACAAGTATAAAAAGCAGTGGCGAGAGCAAACATCCTTGACGTAACCCACACTCACTTGTGAAAAAAGATGTGGCCTCCCCATTGATCAACATTGCAAAGGAGGAACTAACCACGCAACTCATAATCCATTGAATAGAGTGTATACTGAATCCAATTTGTATTAAAATCAGATGAAGAAAATCCCAGTTTACACAGTCATAAGCTTTCCTTAGGTCCAGTTTAAGAATCAAAGCTTTTTGTTTTCTGGCTTTGATACTATGAATGCACTCTTGTGTTGTACCAATAGCATCCAATATTTGTCTTCCCTTTAAGAATCCAAGTTGGTTACAAGATAATTACCTTGAAAGCACTGGTTTGATCCTATTTGCTATAACTTTGGAAATCAGTTTATAACAAAGGTTGCAAAGGGCAATTGGTCTAAAATTTTCAAATGATTACGGATTGTTCTCCTTTGGGATCAACGCCAAGAAAGTCATGTTTAGAGAGCCTCTAACCCTCCCTCTAATTCTTTTATCTTCCACTAGATCCAAGAAGTCATCCCCAACCACATCAAAAAATTTAACATAGAACTCAATTGTCCAGTCGTCCGGGCCTAGACTCTTATCAATTGAGAAGAGTTTTAAAACTTCCCAGATTTCTTGTTTGGTAACTGGTCTGTCAATTTGGCCGGAATCCTCATTTGTTACAAAGCACGGATAAAGTCGGGCAAGTTCCAATTGAACCTCAGGTGGAATAACGAGATCCTTTGTAAATAAATTCTTAAAATATCTTTTTGCCTCCTCCTTTAGATCTTCTTTCCCTCTGTGTACGTGTCCCAATTCATCCCTAATTTCCCATATGTGTTTTTGATTCCTCTTCGCACTTGCCAACTTGTGGAAATACTTAGTGTTCTGATCTCCACTTTTAAGCCAAATAGCCCAACTTTTTTGCCTCCATTGTTCTTCTTCAATAAGTAATAGTTGATTACGTTCAGTTTCCAAAGTCTTTAATCTGTTGTCGCTAGCCCCCGATCTTGGTAAAGCAGCGATAACATCCCTGATTTATCCCTCCAAAGTAATAAGTCTCCTTTGTTGTTCAACCATTTTCTGTTTGGCCTAGGACTTAATCCTAGCCTTTAAAACATTTAACTTCCACACAAACCTATACTGTAAATCTAATTCCACTAAAAAAACTGGATCATTGCATAATTCCTTTACGATGGACTCGAATTCATCCTCAATTAACTAGGTGGGATTGAGTTTAAATGGAAAGGCTAAAGGAAAAGGTTGATTGTCGAATTGTACAACCACCGACGCATGGTCGGATACAAAAGGAAGATCCACCCAAGCTCGATATCTACCCATCTCGCTAAGAAGACTTTCTGAAATAAGTATGCAGTCCAACCTCTTTGAAATCATATCCATACCACCCCTGCCATTTCTCCAGGTCGGAATCGATGCATCCAGAGCCAGATCTACCAAATGATGATCCAACATCAGATCTTTGAAATAATCTGCCAATTTATCCAAATGTGTTGACGCTCCCCATACTTCATCCACGCCAATAGTAAAGTTAAGATCGCCTGCAAGAATCAGGTTTTTGGTATCAAGAAGACCCCCCAAAGCCAATTGCTCCCAAAAAATCTTCCTCTCCGCACCGGGCCCATATACATTTAAGATACAAAAATCTTGTTTATTTAAAAGTGAGGACCCTTTAAGCATAATGCCCCTGTCACATAGGTAAGGAACCAGGGAGAATTTTTCCAGATTCCACGCAAGCAAAATCCCACCCAAGTTTCCCACAGAATTGACTACACAATTATACCAAGTAGGAACGAAAGTAACCATAAAGCGACGAGCCTTCTCCTCATCAACCAGAGTCTCTTGAAGCAGAATCACGTCTGGATTTACCTTCCTAAACACTCTACGCATGGAGGCTATTTTAAGGGTCCCCCCCACCCCTCGTATGTTAATTGTTAAAAGGATCATGAATTGGCACGGGCAAGGGCCTTCATGCCTCTAAGTGGCCCAGATTCTGCAACAGTAAAAGAAACATCGATAGGAGGGTTTGGCAAGAGGTTTTCCCGCTTCCAAGAACTTCTCGTCTTGATCGGAGAGGTCTCCAAACCGAGTCCTCTAGACCAGGCATAACTTGAAGAAGACCCCCCACCACGGAGTTCCGAAAGATTTATCCCATCTGTAGTACCCGGTAAAGTCAAGATACGATTACCTTGATGTATCGGAAGTGGCACAGATGTATCTACCTCTCGAATGAGAGGAATAAGAGATTTCAGTGTCTCCCCTAGTGAGAAATCACTAGGGTCTTCTTCTCGGTATCCAGAGAGATAAATAGGCTCAGCCCCCCCCCAAAGTTTCCCCAACCCGTGAAACCTCGAGAGGGTAAAATGGGGCAGCAGCAGAGGCCCCCACCTCCAAAAAAGACGCAGGACTATGTACACATACATTAGGATCCGCTTGGGAGTTGAGGACTCTTATCGAGTCAGGGAGAGGTGTGGCACCCACCGAGTCCAAGATAAGAACCTCAAAAGGAGTAAACTCCCTCCCAGAGGTGGACTGGTCCTGTGGCGTCCCCAAAACCCTCAAGACATCCTGAGTGGGGGCTATTGAAGTAACAATAGATCAGATCCCGACAAAAACATTTGATCCAAGGTAAGCTTTTCCAGAGTAATGAGAGAGTTAAAAAAACTGAGACACTGAGTTTTTAACATTTAACATTTTTAACATTTAAGTTTTCGCTTTATACTATATACAACTATCGTATTAGAACATTTATCAGAAGCATAAGAAGTAGTATAAAAAACTGTGCCACTAATTTCACTTGTGTACACAACTTTGTTGTTAGAAATATAGAAAACCTTGATGACATTAAATGCACCAACACATAGATTTTGATGCGATGCATCAATTTCACGGTTTATTCGTACTGTGATGTTGATGGCATCGTGTGCCACCAAGATTTATTCATCCATTAAGTAAAATATATGTAAGGCTTTATGGACAACTTTTGTACTTATAGCACATTGGTTTGAATTTATTGAACTTTGTTAAAACTTTGTGGCACATTGGTTTGACTTCATTTGAGATAATGATGATATTGCTTATTTCATGCTGATGTACACATTATTAAGATATTCATAAAACTTGATGGATAACTTTATTATATTGGTTTTAATTTATTTGAGAGATGACGATGATAATGTTTTTATGGATTAGATTTAATTATTTGAGAGATTACGATGATGCTTATTTAAAGGTAATGTACATTGTTCTATATTTATAATTTAATCAAAATATTAAATATTACGAATTTAAGTTAATTAATTAGATTATTTATGATTTTATTATGATATATATCTTATTAATTTTTTTTAAGTTAATAAAATTTGAATTATAATTTAATTGTTAATTAATAATGAGGATAGTTTTTATTTGTGTGTTATTTATGAATGTGGGTTGATTCATCATTGTATTTGAGGAAAACTATGTCACCTAAAATAATTTGTCAATGGTTTATATGGAGTAAACTTTACTTTTATCAGATGTTTCTAGTTCTTGGGCCATTAACATGTTTTCTTACGTTCAAGGAAGACGATCTCTTAACTAGTTAGATGCAATTTTAGGTCTTACTTCAAGACCAAAAGACGTTTCTAGCGTAAATAGTATTTGCAAGAAATCCAATATCCCTTGTGGTCATCCTTGAGGCTATGTCACATACGATTATGTGTTTTCTAATAACATCTACCTATAATCCCATATATGAGATCATATATTAGTAAAGTACTTCAAAAAACCATGGCTTATTTTAATTAAATTTAGTGAAGCACTCCAAATATTCCTCTATTTGTCTTTAAGTGTGGATGTACCTTTTTTTATTAACGAGACATGATTCCTTAATCTCTTGGAGTTTCCCAACTTGAATAGTTGTCCATCCCTACCCTCTTTCCCTATAAAAAGAGAATTTCTTTCCTCATTTTAAAATCCAAGTTCCTTAATTTATCTTATGTTTTCAATATATTATAGGCTTGTTTTCATCTTCCATCCTTATGTCAAACTTATATACCATGTGTTATCTTTCTTGATTATCATAGAGTGACAAGCTATCATAAGTAATTTACACTCTAGCCATGTCGAATTGTGAAAGAGCCAAACTCACTTAAATTGACGATGATTTACCTTGTCTATTAGAATTTCAATAAATTTCATCACAATTTGATATCCTTTCATACACTCTAGCCATATCAAATTGTGAAATAACCCAAATCACCGAAATTGATAATGATTTACCTTCTCTATTAAAATTTCAATAAATTTCATCACAATTTGATAACCTTTCTAGTCCCTGCATTGTGTCAAATAACCTACATGCTCAACCCATTAGGTAAATAAAAGAATTGACAAAGCTATAGAAACAAGCATGAACTGTCAACCCTAATATCGAGAGAGGCTAAAAAGAAGGTGGACAAGTGGTAAACTAAGTGTTAATGCTAATAGTGGGCATATAGTTGTGGTGGAGCTCTACAATGTTTTGGTAGGTTGAAGTTAAGGTGGAGATATAACACTCTTCATCATTACTATTTTATAGCACAACTTAAAGATAGTATCTTCAACAAATATCTACGATTGTATGGTGGATAGTTCATATGTAATTAGTTTTCATATACTCTATGCTTTTTATAGATAAATACCTTCATCTTTTTTAACATTTTTAAATGATTAAATCTGTTTATAAATTGCTAAAACTCTAATAGTTAGCAAAGAGTAATCATCGACATAGATGTAAATCAACACTCTATATTGATATATAAAACTCTATTCAAAACTATTGAAAATTCAAACTAAATTAAAACCTAAACTATATTATACATGTACGCATTGCACTGCATACAATGTCCACACACCTTATAAGTAATAAGTCACTATTATCCATATTGATTTTAAGTCACTATTATCCATATCCATATTAAGTACACCAAGATCTATGTTAGATCTATTAAGTGCACTACGATTTAGTCTCGTGAGTCCAGCGCGATTGGTAAAGACAGGACTTTCCTCCAAGTGTTGGGAGGAGGTCTCGAGGTCAAACCCTGTTGGGTCTCCGGGACGAAATTTGTAATGGCTGTTGTGCTAGACTGGATACAGTGAATGTAAATGATATATATCTCTACTATATATCGAGATAATTTCTCGTGGAAAAAAAAAAGTGCACTACGATTTATTCATACTTTCATTTTGAAACTTTGAATGTGGAAATAACAATGATGAAATACATTGCACTTGACTTGATTACATCAAGTGCACTAAAATTTATTCGTACTTTGATTGTGATGGCATCAAGTGCACCAAGATTTATTCGTACATTAAATAAAATATAATAAAGATTTTATGCACAACTTTGGCACATTGGTTTGAATTTATGTGAGATAATGATGATATTGTAATGTTATGGATAATTTTGTTATATTGGTTTGAATTTATTTAAGATATTGTGATGATAATGCTTATCTGAAGTGGTGTATATTTATAATTTTATTAAAATATTATGAATGTAGTTAATTATCTTGTTTATTTGTGATTTTATTATGATATAGATTTTATCATTTTTTTTGGTAAAATTTATTATAATTTATTTGTTGATTGATAGTTAGGATTATTATTATTGGCTATAGTTAGGATAGTTATTATTGGTTATTGTCTGTAAACGTGGTTTGACTCATCACCATTATTTAAAACAAACTATGTCACTTAAAATAATTCACTAATAGTCTATAAGGGGATAGACTTTCACTTATTAACATGTTTCCTTATTTTTTTCCTTATATTTAAGGAAGATGAGTTCTTAGTCAATAAAAAACAATGAACTCTCAATCTTGAGCCATTAACATGTTTCCTTATATTGATGTATATTTATAATTTGATTAAAATATTATGAATTTAGTTTAATTGCTTCATCTATTTGGTATGATAAAGATTTTATTAATCTATATTATAAGATAAATATAGATATAAATATATAATTTCAATTTTATTTTTAAAATATTTAAATATTATGTTTTATTTGTTTATGTTAAATTGTATTTAAATATTATGTTTTATTTGTTTATGTTAAATTGTATTTAAATATGGATTTACATATTTACATTTTATTTAATGTGTTTATATGTTAAATTGTGTTTCTTTTCAAGAAAAACATTTTTTTGAAATGTATTTCTAGTTTATCTTACTCCGAGTTTATAAAAGTATGTAGAGTGGGCATTGGATGTGAGTTTATCAAAAGCATATAGAGTGGGTATTTGTTGGAAGTGAAATTTAAATATGCATCCAATGAGTGCCTACACTTTACATTTAAGTAACTTATAAGGAGATAAGTCAAAAATACGATAAAAAAAAACAGTTTTTTCTCTTTCCCTTTGAAAATTCATCTATTATCTTATTATTTCAATAGAAGGGTCATTTTAGACCTCAAAATTTCTTTGAAAATCCATTTATTATTTTATTATTTTCAATAAGAGGCCCATTATAGACCTCAAAATTTCTCTAATGTAATTTCTTAGATTACCAACATAGGGTGCCTAAAATGGTTATAAGTAATATGTCGTTGTTACCCATATTATGTTTTTTTATCCCAAATGATTTTGTTTCTCACCAACCATAAATGAGGAGAATTTTGGAGTAGAATATGATAATATCCTAGAATGTTTTCTGTATGTCTTCTATCATTTTCATCAAGTCTTCAATGGAATGAGTATGAAAGCACATATCCCAAAATATTTTCATCTTCTTGGGTATCCATCCTCTTCGTGGATCTAGGATTAGAGTTTACATAATATCAACTAAGAAGTGATGATAGAAAAACATACTTTAGATTTTCTCAAACTATACCTTTATTCTTATAAGTAGGATATGGGTATGTGATAGTTTTGATTATACATGCATCTTCAAAGCCAATGCACTAATGGATACTTTGCAGAGAAGCAAAGATCCATGACAAAACAATTTGTTCTTGTATAAAAAAATGTGACCAAATTGTATATATTTTACAAGAATCTAACCATAAAATCTTCTTGGAAAAATGAAAGGCAACATGGTTGGGATTCTTTTAACGATTGAGAAAAAAATTTATACAATAATTACAAGCAACAATGATTGAACCACTACAAACATTGACACAAGATTCACTCGATCATTTTAGACGTAAGAACAAATCTAAACCTACACAACACCGTGGATTGTTTGGAATTAAGAGTTATTGAAAACCTTGAATCCAAACCATGCAATCACCATGAAATGAAACCGATTCTTGCAAACAATAATATCCCCATAGATGAAGAAGAAAACCTTTGGTTGAGTATTGGAGTTCCTCCACATAGTTAAAATTACCAAGTGAGGTTTTAAAAATCAAATATTGAAAAAATCCTTATTTCGTTGTTAGTCAAAATTACCACGTGAGGTTTTAAAAATCAAATATTGAAAAAATCCATATTCCGTTGTAAGAATTGAAGAATAAAATCCTCATAAAATTTTAATCATGAAAATAAATATAGAAAAACAAAAATAAAAATTGTAACAAAAAAATCCTAATTTCCTATAATAATTAAAGATGAAGATTGAAATCCTTTACAAACTTCAAATAATGGAAATAACTTGCAGGAAACCACATAGAAGTAAGTTATGTCATCTTCCACAAATTAATAAATTAAGTTAATGTGATTTAAAAGCATATCAATCAATGATATCAATGTACGAGTGTCTAAGACATCTTAAGAAGTTGTAGGAAACAATAAAAAGTTTAAGGAAGATAAAGCATGAAAAGTGTGAAGTTGAAGGAAACCCAAAAAAACTAAAAGCATGAAAACTTTGAATCCATTCCTATAACTTATGAAAACAGTTTTTTTTAGAATCTCAATGTGCACTAAACATACATATTTGAAAGATAAAATTCTAAATTTATATCTAGTTTTAAAACACAATAAATTATAATTTAATATAGTGCTTACTCAACTTGATGGAAGCAATAAGTCACTTGCATTTCATAAAAGAATGTTATGTGATAAGAAAAACCTCAATTCAACATGAATGGATCCTTAGAATGCAATTTTCCATTTGAAAGAACAAAAGCATTGATTTCCTTTTATATATATATATATATAAAAGGAAATCAATGCTTTTGTTCTTTCAAATGGAAAATTGCATTCTAAGGATCCATCGATATATATATAACAATTAAACAAGCAAATTATAAAATAAAAAAGTCTCACATTAAGTGTTACTTTTTATTAAAAAATAAAGTTTTTGGATGGAAAAATGTATCTTGTTAATAAAAATAAATTGAAAATTTAACTTTGTTCAATACTTCAAAATCCACAAACATATTAAACTACCATTGCACTGAGAACACTTTATAATTTGCATATGCCAAAATGATAATTGTTATTAATTTTTCCAATTATATATATATAATAATGTAAAAAAAACCTTGTTAACTTAATGCTTTTAAACCTATTATGTTATCCACCTACAATATCCCAAAAAAAAAAAAAACTTGACATCAAAAGTTAAAACATAAACATCAAAAGTTAAAATATAACATCAAGAAGCAAGAAACCTTAT
>ML785930.1:727070-764473 GCA_009831015.1 Picea engelmannii
AAAAAAAAAAAAAAAAAAATTGGTGCAATCATCGAAAGTGAGAAAAGATGTAAGATGCCAATGGAAATCATTAATCCATATTTAATTTGATGCAATCACTCATTTAACATCTCTAGATCAACATCAAAATGTAACTGATAAAAGGTAACTTCATACAATAAGAACCAATGTAATTCCATACACAAAGCAATTTCACTATCAATTCAATAATTCAAAGTAACAAAGATGCAAAATTCCAATGGTTTTATTTGACAAAACTATCCTTTTTTTTCTACCTTTAAAGTTTGAATCAATTTCAATATGGAATTTGGAATAGATAAAATATAAAATTTGTAAGAGATAAAAGAAAAACCTTATTGAAATGTTTTCAATGTCTATTGCCTAACCCAAATACCCCATACGTAATCATTCACGAACTAAACAAATCACCTAGAAAACCTTGTTGAATTGCTCGTTGGAAATGTTTTCATTGTTTATTGCCTAAGCCAAATACCCCATACGTAATCATTCACAAACTCAACAAATCACCTGTAAAACACCTTGCTTGTTGGCTCTTCATCTCCATACCTGCATAAAATCAACAAATGTAAAGTACTTTAAAACACCTTGCTTGTTGGCTCTTCATCTCCATACCTGCATAAAATCAACAAATGTAAAGTACTTTAGTACAAGGAAAAAATTTAACTGTGAGCCCTTGTTGCAAATTTTTATGAGTTAAGGATTATTTTGCACACATTCTTTATAAAGATTAATTAAAAAAATAAAAATTCTATTAAATATGCTACAACAAACTTCTTAAAAAAATCTTGACATTTAGTTTTAGAAATATATTTAATTAGTCATTCTCTAAGGTTACAATAGTAAACTCATAATACCCTTGATAGTATGCACTACAAAACAACTTGAAAATGATCTTAATGAATTTGCTACTATACATAGTCTGAAGAGAAATATGCAAAGGCTTCCTAATTTTCTTAAAAATTATGCATTAAAAAATTTCTCACCTAAGTTGGTTTCTTTGTAAGGCCCATCTCTCTTCTTTAATCTCTTTGAGATCCCCCAGAAGATGCAAATCTTCAACATCTCTAACCCTTTTTTCACAGAGATCCACTATTAAGAAACCTCTATTAAGTAAGTGGTTATGAATCATGGATCTTCCTTTAAGTTGATTACGACTCTAATTTTCCATGCTCTTGTCTTCACCAAACTTCAAGTGATGAGTTGAACTTGCATGAGGTTTAACAAATTGATGACCAAGACTATTGGGAAAGTAGACATTATGCTATCCCTTAGGCTCAAAACTATTTTGACTCAATTTTCCATCTTAGATGCGGAGGTTAATTACAACATCCTTCTAGGATGCCCATGGCTAGACATAATGTTGGTGGTTCCTTGCACCTTCTTGGGAGATCCCATGTTCCTCGCCAAGGGAAGATTCACGCGGTAAAGCATGACCCAATGCCACAGTCCATGGTACAAAGTCCACAACACCAAAACAACCCTTGGTCTCATCATTTTACTCTTTCTATTGTCCTTTCGCCATGCAGGTTCCTTCCTTAGAGGTCAAGCCTCCCTCTTCTCCCTTTACTCATCCTTTGCTACATTCCTTGGGATTTGTCACCGATAAAATCTTTGATAATTTAGATTCTAAGCTCCCTTATATTGACTTTAGCCCCAAATCCCCTCACAAATGGCCCCTATGCTCATTCATTCATCCCCCTTATTTTCTTAGATATACTAAAGGCAATTTGCTCTCTTATTTATCTCTCCTTTTTGTTACATCCCCACCTTGGTCACTTCACACATGGTTCATTTTCTATTGGATCATAATCTCAAGTAGGGTATGACTTAAGATGATTTTATCCTAGTAAGGATAAACCATTGCACTCATGAGGCATTGGGTATGGTTGTTTCGTCGTATAGATTGTAACTATGGGATCACTTTTGTAATCACATCTCTCATTTATCTAGAAGCATGAAACTAGATATAATATTTATAAATTTATTATTCGTTGTCTTATTCAATGTACAACATTGTGTATTAAATACACGTAAATGAGTAGAGTTATGTCTTTTTGTCTAAAAAGACATAACTTTACATTAAAAGTATAATTATTACATTAATGATTTAATTAGTAATTAATGACATTGTAATATGCATACGGTATATTACAAGTCATCTCTCCCTAAACAAGAATCATCCTTGAAGCATAGGCAAGGATGAATGCTTGGATCTAAAGTGTTAGTTGTAGCTAGATTTATCTCTTCTGGAAAAAGAAAGCTCCTTATGAACCTGAAGAGGATGTCTAATAGGATTACAATCCCATCTCCAAAGTTCACATTCTTGTTGACGTTCATGTTCCCTTTCCCTTTCATGTGTTGTTGAAATTGAGATATAACCATTTCCTCTGTGATTATGCTCCTCATGGAGACCATTCTTCCTTGAAGTGGATTTTATTTTTCCATCAACTAGCTTCGATGACAGTGGGTTACTCTGGAGGATTGTATCCTCACCTCCACATGACCAGTCATCAACATTGTCTTCAGGCTCTTGTATAAATGACTTTTCAAATGATGATGTCGCACTTTTATCATCTGTCGACATTCTATTATCAATAATAGGTATGGCCATTTCCATCATGTTTGCTATTGTTTTGCTTGCAACATAAGCAAGAGATTGATCAAGATGTCGAGTAAAAATTTCCCTTGGGTTTTCTCTTGGGGTGAACATGGCATCTTCCTTTGGAGTGTTATGTGCTTCTTCACTATCATTGAACAATGATACCTTGGGACTATCCTTCTTGGGTTTGTATCTATGTGAATGTATGCAGATCTTTGACCTTTGAGTGACATGCCTTGGAATCAACAACAATGTTTTCCTTACTTGAACAATTTTTCCATTAACAGGAAAAGTAGATATTTTATATTGAATGGAAGGAGATCCCCCGCTTCGACCCATAGACATCTGTGGCAGCATACCTAATATGGTAGAGGCGAATGTGGAATATTTAGTTAGAGTGGGGAATAAGAAGGTTTCACGAGGATTGTTACTTCTAGACTAAATGTGATTTAAATCATGTGATGTGGATGTTTATTCCTTTACATTTCTCGATTGACATGTAAGTATTCCACAAGGAAAGGGTCTAGGACTGGAATTTTTAGATCTAGGGGTGTGTTGCTCATCCAATGGAGTTATCTTTCTTTCAAGGGGGATGACCTCCTAGCACAACGATTTAAGGAAAATATCTGAAGAGTCTGCTATTTTTTTCACCACATTTGGGTACCCTGCTTCTTCCAAGAATAGTTAGAAGACCAGGGCTTCCTTTGCAAGATCTGTATCTATGCTTAAATTTAGAACTAAAATTAGATAAAGTTGGCGGTCCATGTTATAAAATGATTTCATTTGCATGCCAAAAAGACATGCCATGATAAACGTTGAAGAGTGAGGGTGTCAACATAAGATGGTAGCAATCCAAATAGAAAGTCTTGAGGAAAATTGCTATCCTTCAAACCGATGGGATCCACGATATTGTACACTTATCTAAAAACTTCCTTAGCATAATCAAATGAATAGGGGTGGTGATGGAAGAAACATTGAAACCACCCATCTACTACCTGCAACAAGTATTTATATCTTTTGATCAAAGAAAACACCTCCCTATTTTCTGGGTAGTGTTGGCAATAAAGACATAGGAGATTAAGTATTTGCCACAAGCCCTTCCAATATCGATGTGCTTTGGCACAAAAATTAGTAGCGAACCTAGAGGTACTAACTTTGTCGCTCCCAGATTCAATTGTGAACAGATCATAATCGAATTTCTCACTCTTTCCATTATCAAAATCAACTCTCAAGCTCAAATTGTGACATTGCCAAAAAACATTTATATTTCTCTCTTTGGAGACTTTAGGGTTTCTGCAACTAATTTTGCAGAGTGCTCTTAGGTCGGACCAAGGAGAAATTATATAATTGGAGTGTGGAGTGTACAAGTCTTGTACACTATGAGGGGGAAATGGTGCAGTGACCATTCTAGGGGCTCCCATGAAGCTAGCCATGTCAGCATGTCCTCTATTAATTTTCAGTAATACTATGGGGTTTTTGTTTGATGGTGGGTTCGATGACCTTTTAGAATTGGCACAAATGTTTCTATAATTTGTTGGCAGCTACTTTTCCAAGGGAAGGAGAAACCATTAGCTGATCTCTCGAGACTGGAGGATGGATCCATTTAGACAGAGGAGGGATTTGTCCACATTGACCAGATATGAAAACTCCACGTAGGCATACCCTTATGGTTCCCAAACTCATTTGTAGAAATGGTAATGTGTTTCACTGGCCCACGACACTCAAAATGTGTCTTCAAGTCCTCTGATGTGCACCGGTAGTCCACCTTATCTATGTAAACTGAGTACATGTTGAATTCTTCTCATTGTCCTACCATTATCGCTCCTCCTTGTTTAATAGGTATCGCCTCCTTTTGGATGTTGTATTTTGTCACATGTTTTCCTTCGAGTTATTCAACTTTCACATGGGTGAGTGCTTGCTCATTTAGTTCAACCATAGGAAGGGAATTTTTTCCAAGACATCCTTCAACTTTCCTTGTCTGAGTGGGAAAAGTAGGTGATTTTTGTGTGTGCTCCTCCTATTTAAATCCTCCTTGGATTTTCCTATTTGTATTGTCTCGTTCAATTTGGTCATCACCTTGATCATCTTGTTGTTGAAATAAATGATCTTCAACTTGTTGATCCTCTTTTAGTTGATTACAAGCACGAAGTTTGTTTTCCTTTTCTCCATCTTCATCTTCCTCCTATGGCATTCTTCTCCTTAAAATCTTCTTTTCTATCTTACATTGCACGATATGTCCTTCATCTGCAGACATTTTGTGAGAATGTTCCACTTCAATAGAGTTGTCATCGGGAGCATTAATGTTGTGTAGTAAGGAGGATGGAGGAATTAGCTTGGCAACCTCGGGGTCCATCTTGATGATGGTTGGATTCTTCTGGTGTTCTTCTTGAAGCGAGATTTGGTTTTGGCAGAAACCCCTCTCCTTTAAGTATGCCAAGACTTCCTTCTCTAATTGTTCTTCTATTATTTCATTCACATAATTCTTCATTTATTCGAAAGTGTTTCTCATATTTTCCATAATGGTTTTAATTTTCATGCTTTTAAGAATGATATTTTACATCTTGAACGCATGTGATTTTGGCTTTCACCAAGCTTTCGCTTTGATACCGATTGGAAGCATGAAACTAGATATATATGAAATATATATTTAATATTTATAAATTTAGTATTCATTTTCTTATTCAATGTACAACAACATGTATTAAATACACGTAAATGAGTAGAGTCACGTCTTTTTGTCTAAAAAGACGTGATTTTACATTAAAAGTATAATTATTACATTAACGATTTAATTAGTAGTTAATGACATTGTAATATACATACGATATATTACAATATCCCTTTTTCCTTCCTTTACCTCTGTTGGTATATCATTGGAATTTATTGTCTCCTATGATCACATCAACTGCTCATTGATGTATATTACTTCCCATGCATAGACTAAGTCTAGGTTATCATACATCACCTACATGTGTGTGATGACTCTAGATTAGTGTATGTATCCTCTTGTTCTTGTGCTCTTTGAATTTCTCATGATAACCTTGAATTAACACATGTTTCATCTCTTGATCAAATTCACTCTTAGTTCCTGTATGTTTCCTCATGCCAAGTTTTCCAACACCATGCCAATGTTTCCACCTTCCCTTTCTTTCCTTGTTGGAATCACCCGAACATTAACACTTCTCACCTTTTTGTAGTATCCCCACATGCCTCCTTTGGTCATCTGACACTACCAATAAAATTTATCTACTTCAATCAAACATCTGTAAGGTTGAATTTAACCCCTAACAAAAATATATTACATAATTCATATGTGAATACAAAATAGTAGTGGAAAAAATGTTGTGTATATCAATCCATTAATTACCCATTTAGTTAGACACATTATTGAAATAGAAAACATTCTACAAAGAGATAAGCATGATCACTTATCTATAATTAAAGCCAACCATAGGAATAAGTTATGGATTCCACCCCTAATCTAGACCATGATATCACTAGTGTGAAGGAAGCTCCTACAAGTCTTTAGTCTCAATCAACCTAACTGATTATTCTCATGAAAAGTTGATTTTCTCCTTATAAAGCACTATAGACCCTCATCCAACCATCAAATAAACATAGAATTCTCTTACACTTCCCTACACAACACAAAGAATATCTTAGCTTTCTTTGTTCAATTATCCCTTGGGGATATTTTTCTTTTCCAATGTTCTTTAGTGCATGTATAAGGAGATCCTTCTATTAGGTTTCCTATGGGAATAACTCGGGATAAGAAATATTTAGCGTCAAAATAGTAAATAAGTAGCAATAACAAGGTAGCATGTTTTAAGGTGTTTGCTTCAACTATTGTGGATATTTTAGCCATGGTTTCTCTATCAAACCATCCCAATTTCGCTCACATTTTTAGCAACAAATTTCCCCAAATTGTATGTTCTCTTACCAACCACAGGTACATGGGATTATCTTGTTTTCATATCATCCATAACAACTAGGGAAAACATAGTGATAACACGGGAGAGGAAAACTTATTGAGGAGCATGACCTCCTCTAATTTCCCATGAATGATTGAATAATGATAGATGGAAATGACAATGATAGACCTTAAGTTTTATACATGAGATGCACACTCTTCCCAAGGATATGAAAATTTGTACTTGGTACACATACATGTCAAAGATTGATGAGAAATATTGTAAAGAAACATGAAAAACAAAATGGTAGTACTTCCAAAAGATAATGAAAAGGTCAAATCACCCAACAACCCCCTTTCCTCTTCCCCTCTAGTGGTATCATAGTCTCCTTGATGCTTCCCCAAGAAACCCTTTTGGTGGGAATTGTCTTATTATATATTTCATTTTTATACATGATTTTACTTAAACATAAGCACACCATATAATATAGCAACCATGCTCTAGTCTCAACGTACCACTAGGACTTATACACATTCACTAGTCGGGCCTTGGTGTTGAGCTCTACACTAGGAATATTTACAATGCATTTTACATTTTTACAATGCAAAATCATTACAACTTATCTCACATGGCTTGAATACCATCCATATCTATCACATATTCATACAATGATACATGATTTAATGAAGTATTATTCAAGGATAAAAAATAGGGTATTGCATTCATCTCCCCCTTTGAATGACACCATCCTAGGTGAACCATTCTTTCTAGTAATGAAACCGTGTTTCCATTATTTCATTGCATTTGTATGTTATCCTTTCCATTAAAATATTTCATTTGTTGGATGTGTTGGACAACAATGTCAAATAATTCCTTTTGCTACCTTAAGATGCTTCCAAAGCCTTAGCATTTTAGCATTTACCTATAGCAATCATAAAAGGAAAACATGCATGCCATATTCATTTATATGCAAAAATTATTCCATCCATAGGAATTTGAATTCATAATTGAAGCATATTTATTCACAATAAAAGATACAACCTCTATTTTTTTAAATTTGGATTAATTACGTAGAATCTAAACTAAAAGCTCTAAATTTTAGTTCTGTAAGTGTCAATATCAACCTTTCTAAAGTGCAAAACTGGGTTATGAAAGTTGCAATATTGGTTTTCAAAAGTGTGATTTTCGATTCCAAAAGTGCAAATTTTGAATAATTTTGAACCTAAAAAGTGTAATTTTCTATTTCAAAACCATGAGTTTCAGTTCTAAAAGTGTGATTTTCGATTCCAAAAATGTGAATTTTGAAATACAAGAGTATCAATTTTGATTTCAAATGTGTGGATTCAATTCTAAAAGTGTCAATATCTAATTTCTACAATGTGTATTTAGATTACTGTATATTTGTCAACATATTATTTTTGTATGTGCATGCACAATATCACCATGACACCCATTGCTAAATATATTAAGATTCAAGAGATGTGATAAATAAAAACAAGCGAGACAAATATCATTGCATTCCATAGTTGTAATTTTTAATAAATATTCAAGGTAGCATCATTAAAATAAAGACACATTCATCAACATCACTCCCACTCTCAACATTATACTCCATCTTTTTTTTTGTTGTTCCTTAATTGCTCAAGGCCCTTGTCAATTATTTTTTATTTTCTCTCTTTGTCCATCCTTCCCTTAATGACCATACCCATATGATGTTATTAACATCAATATACGAAGTGAGTCTTTATGTTGCATAACTAGCCTATCATCAATGAGCTAGAATTTTTAATTTGTCACATCCTTTGATACCAGCCTTCTTGGAGTTACTATCAAAAAAATGTGGTTCCACAAAGTTATTGAAGTTGAAAAATTCATCAATTAAATATGGGGCTATTAATAATTGTGATCCTCACGTGTCCTACTAGTGTTCATCGTATTTGGAAAAAAATATATATATTTTCACATTAATTTTGTTGATAGAAGGTTGTGGTAAAGTTCCCCTTGCAGACAGGTGAAACCCCGCTTGGATCAAGACCCCTCTTTGATCCAAGAAAAAAGGAAACAAATGGTGTACTACTTTCCCCCTAGACCTATTTCAACAATTAGAATGAGAAGAGAAGGATGGAGGACTTACCTTTTTATGTCGATTGTCCTCACTGCTCCAGCCTTTGATCTTGATTTCCAAGCTCCTAGGTGCAAGAAAAGTCCTACAAGGAACAAAGAAGAACCTCTTTCTTCCACACTATATTGTTAAGCAGAAACATATCCATTTATGATGAATTAGACAACAATAGACATGCATATATTGAACACATATGCATGAGAGGAATATGCCAAGTTATGTGTTAATGGAAAGGAAATAACAATGAAGAACTTACAATATCAATCTCGATGTTGCAACAACTCCTCCAAGCTCTCATTTCCATCCTCTTAGATCTCACACAATCATAAGTATGATGCTCTCAATTCTCACCCCCCTTTTCTCTCAAGAATGGCCTCCATTATATAGGATTTGAGGCATCACAACCATAGGATAGTTTTGAGGAGAGGATGTGGTCAAGTGAGTATTTTTTTGAACTAACAATATTGACTTACCTTGAATAGAGTTAATCTCAAACCAATCCCTTAACCAACTAAGATCTCTCAGAAACAACCTCACAAATCAAGGCATGATGGTTGCAACTACTTCATCACCCCCCCCCCCATAACTGTGCACATAGCGATGAACAAGGGATTATCACTACCTCATACACTCTTGGGGATCAATGATTAGGTTTTATCCCTCCTTGTATATGGGAACAAGGGTGATGAATCTCAAACAAGACCAAAATATCAAGGAAAAAGGTAGTATTTCGACCTCCAACTAATAAGCTTCCCTTCCAACTTGTCTAGGGGTTATGAAAAACACTTCTTCATGGTGATGAAGTTGTGACACTTGGAAAAGTGCGAGACTTATGTGCGACATTTGGTGTGTGACACTTAGGTGTATAATAGTTGCAACACTTAAGTTTTCCATGTAGGTGAGACATTTGATAATGCACCATTTGCAACACTTATGACACTTAAGTGTGACATTTGCGACACTTACGACACTTAAGTGCGACATTTAGTAGTGCGACACTTAGGTGTGTAACACAACCTCCCACAAGTTCCATCTATGTCTTCATGTGTGTGTCCCATGGGGAGGAATCCAACTTCAACAATGTCAAACACCCTCCTTCTTGATGTTAAAATGGATAAAAATGCTAACACATTGATTTTTGTTATCACCCACACAATTATTCATTTGGAAACAATAGTATTGGTTGTAATTTTCTATTTCCTTGCAAAAGTTTGTATTATCAACACTTATCTCATGTGTTTATCCCTATTCTTGGCTTTAATATAACAAGTATATTGCATAGATTCCATAACATTTTCAAGATGTTTTAAACAAGGCTCATGTTTAATGTATTCTTTTAATCCATCCATGTAATCTTCCAACAAATGTTCATCGCTTATGTTATCCACTCTTGTGGCCAATAACTGAAAATATAAATTATAATCTTCAACATCACCTAAGTGCTTGATTCTTGTCAACTGTATAAAATAGTTTTTTTCCCAAACTTTTCCATATTGTTCTTCTAAGCCTCTTATAAATAAATCCCATGTATAATCATAAGAATGGAGATTCCTTTTAACTACCCTTTGATACCATTGACAGGGTTTTGTCTCAAAGTACAAAGTTGCTAAGGAAATATTTTTATTATCATCCATAATATTATGCAATTCAAAGTATTGCTTTGTTTGTTTAACCCATGTAAATGCATATGCTCCATCAAACTTCCTTAATTTAATCTTGGGAAACTTGATACCCTTAGGAACCCATCCATGATTAGCTCCAATATGGGAGTTAAATCCTCTGGGCATATTCCTATTAATGAATGTTGTTCAATATGGATACTACTTTTATTGTCATGAGTCCCTTCAGTTACATTATCACTTTTAGGGAGCCTCTCATCTAGGGTATACATAAGTTTGGCCACCATTTTTTGTTCCATATGTTCCATCTTTTGTTACACGTGTTCCATCTATTCCCTACTTTGATCCATCTTTTGTTCGATTTGTTGTATTTATCTCTATGTGTTTACCAAATCTACATTTTTCACCGACTTGTCACTCAATTCCTTAAATTAGTTTTCCAATTTGGATAGGTGGCTATGCATATCTTCACTTTCTTCATGAGTCATGGTTAAGCTCTCTTGAGGTTTAACTGGTGTAGAATTTTTTGCACTACCATTTTCCATGTGCGATAACAACAATATTTATCTAGATTTCTTCTATATTTTTACTTTACCACACTTTTTGAACCTCTAAAAACATATATTCCAATCAAATTTATGTCAATTGTAAGTTACATACCTTTAAAACCCTGTTTTGGAGACTATTTTGTAGGCTGACCTTGCACCTAGTATAAATTTTAAATTTATGCACCTTTAATTATGAAATTTGGCTTCTGGTAGCTATATATTACTTCTCTTCAATGCCATAGGATTGACTAAATTCTGGTGTGCCAAGAAAAATTTACAGTAGCTTTCCCATAACTTGCCAATTTATTCATTTTTAGGAGAGCTAACTTGTACATATTTCCACATGTTCAATTTTTCATGTCTTTTGATTAAATTTTTAACCTAGAATACTATGTTCTATTAAATATTCAATATAACTAGTGGCACTCAATTTGGATATTCATAGACTCATATATGACTGTTTTACCTATAGTGCCTCTTTGAAACTAGTTTTAGGGTTAGTAAAAAAAACCTAACTTCCACAACCTATAAATTGAAAAGTATAGCGGATTAGAATCTAATTTTTTTACCATAGGTACTTCTCTATGTATCACAAGTTTGCCAATTTTTTTGTTGTTTGAAGCTTCCCATAGAAACACTAATAGGAAAAATTCCAAGATGATTCATTTGGGACTAATTTTAGGACTAGTCAAAACCCTAATTCTCATAGTCTATATTTATGAAAGTATAGTGAACCAAAACCTATAGCGAACCATAATTTAAATTTTTTACCACAATTAATTCACTATTTTTCCCCAGTCCCTTAAAAATTTCACTATCTTAAACTTCCCATAAAAATAAATTATAGCGAAAATGTCAAGAGACTCGTTTGAAGGAGCCAAACCCTAGGATCATATGCTCTAAAACCAATGTTATGAACCAAATTCCACAAATAGTATAATAATAGAGAGAAGAAGTAGCTCCATTCCTTAACAATGATGAAGCGTCAATGAATAATAAGCCACTTTGAGCAGGAAACCTCCTTTTACAATATATCCTGTGCACAAGACAAGATGCCTACGCAAATGAATCTCCTTTATTATAAATAGGAGATAAAGTGAGAATGATGTAACATACCACTAAGCTAACTTAACCATAACTAATATACTAATAATGGATGAGGGTTATGGAATTAACAAAATTATTCTTTAGTATGTTAGTGTCTTTGACTCTTATCTAATGATATCCTAATCTTAAGTCCAATTTCCAGAATATGCTTGCCCCTTTAAGTTGATCAAACAAGTGATTGATCCTAGGTAAGGGATACATGTTCTTGAATTACCTTATTCAACATCCTATAATCAATGCACATTCATAAGGTCCCATCCTTCTTCTTAACAAACAACATAGGAGATCCCCAAGGTGATGCACTTGGGCATATGAAACCCTTGCTTGGAAATTATTGCAATTGCATATTAAGCTCTCTTAGTTTTTTGGAACCTCATTTGTAAGGTTCCTTTGATATTGGAGTGGAACCTGGCATCAATTATGTCTTATAATTCACCTCTCAAGTTGGTGGCAACCCTAGTAATTCATCTAGGAATACATCAAAATATTACTTGATTATGGGTAGCTGTTATGATTTCATATTTAATTTTTTGTGCCTCAATGATATGGATGAGATACCCTTTACAACCTTTGTTCACACTGTCATTGACCTGCATGGATATAATCTATCTTACTTTCATGGGGATCTTTTCCCCTTGGATGCTTCTAATTATTCCTTCATCATCCACACATTCAACTATTTTCTCGTAGAAGTCTACCTTGGCCTTGTGGAGTTCCAACCAATCTTTCCCAATGATCTTGTTACATTAAATTTTCCTCTTCCTACATCCCTTACAACCCCTTCTATTTCCAAGTAGTTCGATGTTCCCTTGGTCTGATTTTTCCTCTTTAGGAATTTATAGGTCTTATTCCCAAACCCTCCACATTTAAAATAATCATCTCTTGGGTGCATGGGTCCTACACTCTCATGTACTTAATTATATTTCTTTGTCTTAGGTGGTAGTGTTGGAATGGAGTTCCATTGATTGTACTTCTATCTCCATGTCTTTTGGAGATTGATCCTCTGATTAAGCTTGCAACTTAGCTTATTTCTTTGTTGGGATTTTGCTTCACATTATTTGGTCCTCTATATCATTTCCATTAAGGTCTTCAGCATAAAGGTCCTAATCCTATATTTGATATGATCCCTAAGTCCCCCAATGAGTCTCTCGACTCGTGACTCATCATTGAGTACATGGGAATACTTGTATAACTCCACAAACTTGTTCTCATATTCCTCCTTTGTCACGCTACCTTGATTGATCGAGTGATACTCATATTCTTTGTTGTCGTAGTACATCTTGACGATGTAATTTTCCTCAAAATGTGTCTTGAACTGGTGCTAGCCTCGGTGATCCTCATCCACTTTTTCCTTTTTCTTGAGATGATCCCACCAAATTTTTGCTTCATCTAACAATTCATAGCTAGAAAACTTAGTGTTTCTAAGGGGTTGAAATAATATAATGTCACTTGTCTCTCAATGTTTACCAACTAGGATTCAACCTCATTTCCCCTTCCGATGATCCCATTGAAAGTGAGAGCCTTTTGTTTCCTCAATTCATATACTAATTTGTGGCACTTAAGGGGATCCTTCTGAATAAGATCCTATTCTATTGATGGTTGCTTCTCCATTTTGTCTTGTATTCTAGGGATTCCATCATTCCCTTAATCCCTTGGAGGCAGGAGGACTACTCATATACTTGGATCCTTAAGGTCTATACTCTAAAGCCAACTCCTAATGGCTCTACTAAGTAAAACATGACCTTGAATGCTCCCCTTACTCATACTATGGGTTCATGAATTGGAGATGTCCATACTTAATCTTCTTGCAGTAATAATAAGAGGATCCATTAATAATAGGACAAATTCAACTATAACCTTATACCTCTTGAACTAGAATTTGGTCTCCTTATCACTTAACCAATATCCAATCCTTCAATATATTGATTCCATGGAATGTAAGATCATAGGAACATGAATATTACACTAAAATTGATACAAACAAAGATCCTTGGAAATGTTGTGTTCCTTATCATGAATAATGTATGCATGCTATATATATGTGTGCATATTAAAAAAAAAGTCAATTAAAAAACATATAATAAGAACATGAATTTTACTTACATTTGAGTAAGAAAATAATGTGTACATTTAATATAAAATCATTAAAATTAACCATTCATTTTTTTTACATCACATTTAAAAACAATTTTGATGTGAAAATCAAAATCCTAAAGACAAAAAAAACATGTATAACTTAGGTTTATGACAAATTTATTTATTAGAGTACATTGTTGCATTTAACCATTATGTATTATTTAACATAAGCCCACAATGTTTTATTGTTTTGTAAGTAGGTTTATGATAAAGCAAACTTGATGTACATATACATGTTTTTTAATTTTTCTGAATTTTTTAGACCTTCTATAACACAATGATGAGTTCAAGTAATCAATTAGCATATGGGTTTTCCTTTGGTTTTTTTATACCTTCTATAACATAATTATGAGTTCAATAACATAATTATGAGTTCAAGTAATCAGTTGACATGTTTTAGCATATGGGTTTGCTTTTGTTTTTATTTTATTTTTTATTTTTTTGGACTTTTATAACAATGCTTATTTTAATTTTTTTTTTTAACTTTCTATAACACAATGTTGAATTCAAGTAATCAGTTGGCCTACATTAGCATATGAGTTAAAATTGTTTTTTTAAGAATGTAGTATGCATTTGTACACACCTTTATGACAACCCCTTTTTTAAGGGTTTTTCCCCTCTCTTTTAAGAATTGATTATGTAACATACTCCATATGATTTTGTTTCCTTGTTTTTATTGAAAAACATAAATGTACAATCTCATATCTTAAGAGTTACTTAAGTTCAAAGTTTAAGAATTTATTAATTCATCCAATTATTTTTTTTTGGTTTAATGCATCAAAGAAAGACTTTTATGCAAAGATAGAGTACTGTAGTCAAGAGTTCATATGGAGTCGGGCAGGGATTTTCAATAACAATTTAAGTCTTTTAAAAAAAAATCCAATAACTATATTAATGTAATAATCGTATTAATGCATGAGGGTTAAGTTTTGTCTTTAAGTCAACCACTATCATAGGTCATATGTGTGCTTTCTTTTGTAATGTAATCTAAGCTATTCACGTGGGACAATCTACGTATAGTTTATAAAGTAGAGGTCATTTGTTTTCTTTCTTTTATCATGCAATTTAAGTTATTCATGTATGACAATATATCTATAGTTTATAAAGTAGAGAATTGATTAAAAGGAAATAAGGAGATATAATATAAAAAGAATAGTAAAATGATAAAAAGTTATTTATGTATGACAATTTACTTATAATTTATAAAGTACATAATTGTTGGAAATAGGGAGATAAAATATAAAAGAAATAGTAAAATAATAAAAAAAGAAAAGAAAAAGAAAGGTAATTGAGAAAAAAACAAAGCAAATAACTAATTTTAAATTATTTTCTTAAATCTTTGATCAAGGATCTCTTCCTTCCTAATTGTAATTTGCTTAGGGTTTATTAGATCCCAACATATCGTTACAATCTTTTAAGTTTAATCTCTTAGAGGTACCCAATTGTAAGAACTTGGGGTTTTGATACCATTTTGTAACAAATCTCCTTCTTAGGAGGGTGTTACCAACAACAATTTTTTTCTTCTCTTCTAATTTTAGTTCGCAACTAGGGTAATTTAAGCTAATTAAATTCAGAACATGGAGCTCAACAATGTAACTAGTTAAAAAAACAATTCCACCTTTAGGATAATACATCAAAAATCTCTAATCCAATAACACCTCTAGTATTAATTGTAGACGCATAAAAAAATAATGCATTGAACACATATATACCCTTCACCTTGTCGAAGTCTAGTTGTTGGTTTAAACCAATATACCTCAATCATTTTTCCAACCAAGGGGAAGTCAACCCAACCAATGCATACACTTGAATCAGGTGTTACCCCTCGACCCAAGTTCAAGCCCAATGAGATGAGGGATAGGAACACAGAGCACTCAACACATGTCTCACTCAACTCACAAAATAATCCAAGGATCAAACATCCAATTGATCAACCATAATCTGGTGAAGAGACTCTTGGACTTACATGATCACCACCTTTATCCTCTAATGCATACCCTTGGTTAGGAAAGTATCATACATGATAATGATGAATCTCTACAAGGATTTTACTACCACTCTCACCCTTGATGAATATATCTGGATATACAAGTGTTACACATAGTAATGAAATGCCAAGGGCCCAAAAGGAATAACAATTACCAGACTTAATGAGCATTAGTACCCTTGGTTAGGCAAGTACACTTCCAACCTATTTAATCCACATAGACTAGGATAGAGTAGTTATTAGAGTGCTCCCCCAATAACACAATCCATAATCCAATCTCTTACCCAAACATAATAACCTCAACCTCCCTCCTTGGCCAACCCCCTCACACAAGGTTGCCTCCTCTTTACTAATATATCAAGAGTGTGATAGCTCCTTCCCAAGATTGCCTCTTGGCCTTTTCATTCTTTACCAAATTATTCTTTGGTGAAATTTAACTTAGGGTCAGATTTATAAGTGCCAAAAAGTGGTTAAAATGTGAATACAATTTCCCCCCTTTATGCTTTTTACCCCATGTAACTTTCATAAAAAAAAAAAATCAAGTTTATTTATCTTCCAAAGGCTCCCTATGCTCTTGGATTAGGTGATCATCCTTATTAAACATGGCCACCTTTCCCTTGGATGACATTCCTAGCCTCTTCATCAATGTCTCAACCTACAATAGGTTAGTTTTTCCCAACCATACCAATACACATATAAGACATAAAGCATCATAATCATAATGAATTGAAAATAATCATAGGACAAGGTACACCAATTAAAAATGCATATATATCATAATAAAAAAGAGAATAAATATTCAAAATTATTACAAAAGAAAAGAATACCCATTGCATGTCATCAACAAGATACTCATAGTAATCATTATATAAGCACATATGTTTCATTGTTCAAAATAAGTCAACATCAATAGAGGAAATCAACAAGGAGATAATGAGTCCAAAACATTATCTCTTAACAAACATCACACAATGCATAATAACTATCAACTATCCAAAACCAGGGTTAGCTAAATAATTGCGATGCACTCAGGGTATTATAGGTTTAGATCTAAACTTAATTAAGAACATACAAGTTAGAAAATTTCAATGAGATTAATAGAGATTTTTAACCCAAAACAAATCATTAACCACCTTCTTAGCGTAAGAAAGCAAATTTATGCATTATCTTTACCATGGGCTTGACCAAACGTGTCTACAATCAATGTATTGATGAGAGATTTACATTCGAGTATTAATTATGTGTTTTGTTCCCATTAAGTATTTATTACAATAATGGGGATGCCATGAACTACATGCTAAGTGATCGAGATGTCAACATATGTGCTCAAAAAATAACCAAATATTAGATACCAATACTATGCCCACATCATTACTTATAACAAAAAGATACATAACATTACCAATCTAGCAAAATAACTACAAATCAACATGTTAAATCTGTAACGTCATAGAGTTTGAATAAGTGAACATGAAAAAAGTGAGTTATCTTCATCTCCTTAAGTTTTCTCAATCTTTATTGTTTTCTCTTCAAGATTGTCATTGCAACATACATTTGTAGTTAATCTTGCCAATAAGTTTACAATCCCATTACAACTTGCACCTATGTTTTTTGTAAAGTTCATAGGAAAAAATCTATTATATTTTTAATATATCATACAGTCCAAAAACCCTTGTTGTTGGCCTGCCACTCGGGAAACCAGACCAATAACACAGGTAGATTCCATCCGACCAAATACATTGTTTATGGAGTATCCAAAAAAACTTAAAAACCAATGTTCCGTTGAAAGTACCATGCTTATAACTACTAAAAACTATCATTTTCAAAAATTAAAGACTACTAGGGAACCCACTTCATGGGGCCAAGGGACCCTTGCCAGACGTATGAGGATTTTTTGGTTGAGCTTCGTTGTGCCCCGAAAGCCGATGATGAGCTGCTTGAGGGAGGCGATCGAGGATCTCTCAAACCATCAAGCGGAGGCCATCGAGCTAGACTTGGACCGTGTTTTGTGCATCTTCCTTGGTTTGTAGCATTTGTCCCAATAGAGTCTTGATGTGCCAGTAGAGTTCGACTATCCTCCAATATCAAGTGTCCCTACCCTTGGTGTGTCCAACATCAGGGACCCAGTGGATAGTGGTCTCATCTATTTATGTATCAATAGTCATCTCCTGATCCTTGCTAACTGTGTCTTCTTCTTCCTTCAGATCTCTCTAGAATCATCGAGGGGTATTTGAAATTTAGTTCCTAGCGTCGTTAAAGGCCTCCTATTGGATGTGAGATTATGGTAACCCATCCTCTTGTCACCTCAAAGTGGAAGCTCCAGGGAGTCTCGAGCCGCGTCTATAACCAGGAGGATATCCATGCCTAGGGGCCATGGTATCTCTGATGAGGGCTCAAATTGAAGGGTGGTACCAAATTGAGAGAGGATTTCCAATAGATCTCTCGCTGCCGACATATTGGGACCAAAATTCCTTAGCCATGCTCTCGAGTTGTAGATCAGGAATCAAAATTTCGCTAAGTGTCGAGTTCCTTCTCTAAGGAGAGGGGATTGTCATTGGGGAGGATATCATAGAGATGGGAGTGAGTCTAGGCATCCAGAGGATGCCCCGTAACTCTCATTTATTTCATTTTTCCTTCTGAATTGTTGGCCTTTCCTCCGGCTTCCTTCCGTATCCATCGCCTCATGGGATATCTGTCATTCCCTGTTTTCCTCACCCTCGGAATTAGTTTCCTTCGTTAACTTCCTTAACTGTGGATGTTTGATGTCGACGCGAGAGGGTTGCCTTCCTTTGCTAGTTGGCGATCGGGTGTCATTGACTCATTCCACTTGGTTTTGATTCTTGTCCTTTCGGGTGAGATGGAAAGATATATCAAGATTGCCCATATGGATCCCTCCCCATGACATCTCGAGAGTATTCCCCTACATTAAATGTTGCCATGGGCTTCCCATGGATCGATCTTGTCGAATGACATCCTTGTGGGTAGCTGGCAACCGGTCGTCGTCTGATTGCTAGAGTGCCCATTAGATGTCTTGTTGACAGCACATAGGAGGGGAAGTCCAATTTTCAATGTCATTTACTATACCCTCTCTAGTCTCGAGGATCCCCCCTCCATCTTCATTCTTCCTCAACTTTCCCTCTGAGAGGGGTGCGCCTCTCTTGCTGGTAGGATCCCCATGGCACCTTCTCAACCTTTTCATGTTTTGGTTTCATGGGGTGAAGTCGGTCTTTTTTTCCAAGTCTAGGAGTATCTTAGGTGGTAGGTGCTGATGTGGATACGAGGCAAAACACGTCTTTCATCCTGGAGCTTGACCACTTGTAAAGTCAAGTACTGCCTTGTCGAAGTTGGGCTTCCACCTAGTTTATCCTTCTCTCGATCCCTGATTACCGCGGGGGCAATTTTGATGTTGCAGCTTCTTCTGGATTCTTGTGAGGCTTGTCGCTCTTTTGGTTGGTTCCCTTTCTCAAGCTCCTTGGTGGAAAGGTCGTGTCTTGCGATTGTGGCACAGGCTTGGCTGAAACCCTCATCCTCTAAGGGGTTCCAGGGCTTGTCCCATGAATCCTCCTTGATCCTTAGGATTTCATTTTCTAACCAGTCTACCAGCTTTTTGGTCAAGCGCTTCACATGTCTAGGTATGATCATTGGCATGGAGGCTAGCATTTGCTGAATGGCTTCCAGACTAGCCTCTAGACGCCAAATTTTTGTGATTTTCGATGTCAGGGAACCATGTTGCAAGCTTTTGAACATATTGATTATGATCTAGGAGTCACCTTATATGATTAGCTTGTCATAGCCCTGGGCCACAACTATGTGGAGACCTTCTTCTAGCTCCTGGAGTTCTGCAACATTGTTGGTGTTTATCCCCATATGACCCCCATATATTCTCAAGATGTTACCTTTGTTATTTCTGAAGACTCTGCCATATCCTGACTGATCCAGATTTCCTTTTGAGGCCCCGTAGAAGTTCATCTTGACAAACCTTTCTAGGGGAGGATTCCATTAAGATGCGGAAGAAGCAGGAGTCGTTGCTAGATGCTTCCTAAGGGAAGAAAGGATCGCTCTATGGTTGATGCCATGGACTACAGTAGCTCAAACGAGCTAAATTTCATCTTTGTCCTCCAAGGGTTGGGTCAGAATTGTTTCCCGGACTAAGGTGATGTTGATGGGTCCTAAATCCCTTGTTTCAATAGTAGGAACCAAACCCACCACTGAGGCCCAATTAGACTCTGCATCGTTTAAATTGGAATGGTTCTCCAGATCTTGCGATCCGACCAATTTATCGATGGGCTTTATGCTTTCTTGCGAAGGCTCTTCCTCCAGTTTAGACTATCATTTTTTTTGTATTTTCTCTTAGGTGGGACCGATGTGAGATGTAAGCCGGTATAAACCAACTTGGTAACAAAACATGATTAAGTTCTAACTACTGGGAAGAGGATGAACTTGGGATAACCCATTGCTCAAGCATGTAGATTATAATTCTATACCACAGGCCTAGTACTAATACATTAACCATGTGAGCATCCAATTACTGCCTGAGAATACTAATTATCAGAAAGAAAACACATATGTAATACGATAATGGCAAGCAAAATAATTCATCTACCATAGTCATTCATCACATAATCGCACAACGATTCATCATCTTCATCATTTAAAGAAAGAACAGTGAAGCAATTGCACTAGATAACTTGACAATATATTCGATAGCTCTTACTTGTTACATCTGCTCATGAAACTGAGTAGGAAATAGTTCTTCTCCAAGCTCAATCAAACATGCATGTGATGAAAAATAACTTCGTCTCTGGTCCAGAAGGACTTCTCAATTAAAGATAGCTTCAAAATAATTCTTAACAACCAGAAAGAAAGAGTTCTTGCAACAACCATCGACCTTTCATTAATCGGTCGAGGCCTTTATTTATAATCTAAAATTCAACTAAAAACAATGGCTAAGTGCAGTTTAAACAAAAGCAAATTCGCCACATGGCGTCATCTTCTAACAGTTTCTTTAACAGTCAACCTGAGATTTCACTCGAAAGGGTGACTTTTCTCATATTCAGACCAACTGATGAATAACTCTTCGCAAGTTTGGGCCCACGGGAATCTGTGCTGCTCCAGCAGAGCCGCGTAAAATCCTCTGACCTCCGCCGCATGCACCTGATACTTCACTAGACTAGCATTTAACTGTTGTAGCACAGTCTGAGCTCTAATCAAGTGTTTTAAAAATCTTTGTACTTGCCCCGGTGCTGTATCGGTCATCTTTGCTAGCTCTTTGGCCCACAATGCATCTTTCATGACGTACGATGTGACTATATCGCGCAAGTTGATGAGGTCATCGATGGTCCCAAACTCGGAGAGTCTGATATCTTTCATCGCTTCGTTGATCCTTCGATCTACTTTACTTTGGATTTCCCCCACGAAGTCGCAGAGCCAAATTTTCTCGGGAGTTTGGGAGTTTTCCTACAATCGAAATTAAAATTATTTAGAAGGCTTACAGAACAATACTCGGAAAAATGCGAAAAACAAAACGTAATCGTGAAGAAACTAGACCGATGCATACCTGTATAGCTCATTAAACCCGATTGTTTGATACTTATGTGATCTCTGCGACCTTTCGAATTCCCTACATCATCTCCATTAGCACCACCATTTTCCTTCAGTTATGGCGGGTTACATCCACGCTATAGCATAATATATTAGGTATGAACACCAGAGAGTTAGAGTCACGCTAGTGGCCGGTTGGCCCTTGGGGACGGGAAAGGATGTCAGAGATAAACATGCGCCGAAGGTATAAGTAAGTTCCAAAAAGGTCGGATACTCTCATAAGGGAAGTCGTTAAATATCTCAGATTGAGGCAAGTTGCTCAGACAGAGTTGCTTCAGCCAGCGCGTTAATCATCATTAGCTCATTATGGCGACTGAGGAAACTTAAAAGAAATTGAGATAATCATACTACACATCCTCTGTAATTATCGGTTGCGTCTCCCATGCCTTGAATCATACTCGTAGCGTGGATGTGACACGATAATTCTTTGAAACATCCTATTGCAAGGCATTCAGTGTTTGTTGGCTCATTTTGGCTCATCGTCTCACTTTGTTATAAATTAGAGATGTTAGGCATATGTTATACCCGTCCGCAGAGCTTATGCACCATTAGTGACTTGTCTCGTGAGCCCAGTTCGATCAGATTCTTTGCTTTGGGTTTTGATCAAGTTCACTACGCGGGCGGTAGATACGTCGTTAGACTATGGGAACTCCTCAAAACGTAAGACGAGGCCTGTGAGGTAGCCGAAGCACCATACTCAAGCCACAAAATGTCTAGGACTCATTCTTGTTTGCAGCAAGTGATCCAGAGGTTCCGAAGGGAGACTCCTACTTTCGTGCCGAAACAATGGTATCGCCCTGTGCAAAGGAAGAAGTGAAGAAAGTAACATCAGAAGGACGTAAGTTGGAAGATACGCTCTCTCCACATCCAATACCATGGAGGAGAGGAAGGCCTAGGAAGAATAAGGAAGTGGGAGAGGGAAACCAAATCCTAGTTGAGTCATGTGCACGATCAGCCGCTGAGGAGCTCCTTAAGTGTGCTATCAGGCTAGAAACTATTGAATCCATAAGTCGAGGAAGTGAGGTTTGGACAAGGAGGACGGAAACTTCAGATTCTAGCGTTCTGGAAGCCAGACAGGAGCTGGAGTAGGCACAACTTGCGATAGATGAACTCTACCAAGAGAACAGGGAGTTACGATGGAAGCTAGCGGCTAAGATCCTTGAGGCGTCAACACCTCAAGGGCATGAAGGAAATGCAACTTGGCTCAAAAGGAAGCTTCGGGAGGCACAAGATACGATCGTGCAACTGCACGTGGCGCAACGAGCGTCAGAAGAACAAAAGATGAAGGCACGTCAAAGAGAGTGAGGTGCCTGGCGAGCAGTCCGCATGCAAAAAAGGCATGACCAATGATCTCTCTCTCTTTCCTTTTTTGGATTCTCAGATGTGACGAAAAACTTTGATAACTTTCTTTGTTTACGAAAAGAAATTCATACTCAGTGTAACCGGGATAGTTGGTCGAAAGGTGTAAGTAGCGTCTACTGAATGTAACCTGAAACCGAAAGGAATATATAAAGTCTCAAAATTTTGATGAAAGAATTATGGTCACCGTAGTCGGATGCATCTTCCTATTTTCCTCTTTGCGTGTGAATCTACTTTTCTCTTCGTTTAAGTTTCTAACTAGCCCCGATTTGTGGAATTTGTTTCTCTGAGTTGTTCTATATTCTTTTGTTTATGTCTCTCTACAAAACCTCCGACATCGATAAATTTCATCGTATGATGCTATCGTGGCGAACTAGCTTAGGACATGTGGCAATGAAGACTGACAACTTAATCGCGATCCCTAGTAGGAGTTAGTATTTTTCTTTCAGTTGCATGTTCCCAGACTAAGCCTGGGAATCGTCGATGTCGAAGAGATATCGGGAGTCGACAATCAGGGGTAAACGTATCGCATACTTTCCTCTGGGTTGGTTCCTTCAAAAAATCATCGATGCCGAAATGTTTCGGGAGCCGGTGATCTGGTGAAACTGTTTACGCGGATTTACTTCCCCAAAACTCGCTGATGCCGAATTGCTTCGGGAATTAGCCATCGGTGATTCCTTTCTTCCTTTGCTAACTTTTACTCCCTTTGAATTTCGCCGATGCCGAATGAGATCGGCTATCGGTGGCTTCCTTATGTGATGCTCGTCGCGAAAGAGAAACTTCCTTCTGCCGACGCCAACAGAGATCGACGACCTCAATTTTCTGTAGTGATTTTCTTTCCTCTTCGATCCTTCCGGGTGTCGGATTTTGGTCGCGTTGGGTGAATCTTTAATTAAATGTTAATCCTTTCAAGTTAAATTATAATGGTTTTGACCTGTTCAGGCAAAAATTTTAAGACTTAATGAGAATAACAAAATGATAAGCAAAAGCAACATTGTTCATACTGAAGTTGAATTAGACAATACCAAAAGATTAAGTGTAAGTAAAATTTGACATAGACTTTTTTTTTTTTTAGGGTGTGTTGAGTGCTCAACAGGTGAGAACCTTGTTCTAGCATTCTTCTGGAGGCAGGGATTGAAGCTTGAACACCCTATGGTTACTCTCTTTCTAGGATTCCCATGTAAGAAAGTTAGGTAAGAGGTTCCAAGCTCTGTTGACTCAAGGGTTTTGAGTTAATGTTGTTGGCCATTGTTCTATGGTGTTTCTTATGGAATTCCTGTTACGACCAGAGTGTCGAAAGAGAAGCAACAAGAGGGTCCATAGGTTTTCTGTGTAAATGCAAGTATTTAAGAGCTCCTTCACTGTTTCCTCTTTCTCTTGGCAAAGAGGGCATCAAGAGGGGCCCGAGAAACTCCATTTGATTAAATTGTCCTAAGCGAGAGCTCTGTTTAGGGAAATAACTCAAAGGAAGGTTGAAACATTTGGCCAAAGGTTTTGTTTCCAAATATTGATCTAGATCTGGGCTTGAGGAAGCTTGTTGTGTTGGGCAACCATCTCATATGCCTCTTTAGTTGTGTATGTTCTAGAAGAGTTGGTGCCCCATTGAAGTCGTTCCTATTTTTCGTAGCTACGAATCCTCCTTTTGTTGAGTACCTCTAGGAAACCCTTTATGATGTTGTTTTTTGTTTCTTCAGTCCATCCGTGGTGAGGGAGCCATTTCCTCCAACAATTGGGGTTTGTTTCTTCCGTCCAATATTGTGCAACCATGGACTTATTCTAGGTTGTCATTCCAGCTTGTAGTCTAAGAAGAGATGGTTGGTCTTCCAATCTGGGGAGTTGTTGCCAAGCATCCTCCAAGAAATGAGAATCCTTGCCATTATTTATTTCCTAGAAGCAATTTTATTGAACTAAGTGGCGGTTATGCCATGCTAGGTTCCATAGGCATGAACTCGAAGGGGAATTATTCATTCTGATGATATGCATGGTTTGCTGATTTTGGGCATATTTAGTTTTCCAAAGACTGGCCCATTGAGTTTGGGGATTAGTTAGCCAATGTCACCATATCTTAGCCCCCATGGTTTGAATGATAGTTTATGGATCCCTCAATCCCTTACCTCCTTTTAGTTTTTGAAGACAATTGTTTCCCACGCCACTAATGCCCATTTTTTTTTTGTTTTTCAAGCTACCCCATAAGAATTCTCTCTGTATATTGCTTATCTCTCTGAGAATATATTTTGGAGTTGCTATGAATGAGATATGGTAGATAGGAATTGCTTGAAGGACTGACTTGATGAGGATGATTCTGCTAGCTATATTGAGGGAATAGAAGGACCAATTGCCCAGTTTTTTTGCCATATTTTCTAGGAGGTCCTCCCAAACGTTTTTCTTTAAGGAGTTCTTTGTTAGGGGAACTCCCAAGTATTTTGACGGAAGCTTGCTTAGTTGGAACCCTAAGAGACTTGTTAGATGACATTGGATCAACTAAGGGGTGTTGAAGAAGAATATGTTGGACTTCTCTTCGTTGACACACATCCTTGAGGTTTCTCGAAAGTCGTGGAGGACTTGCTTAATTGTGAGGGATTCCTTCAGAGTTGGAGTAGACATTAACATTGTATCATCCACAAATTGTTGATGCGTGGCTAGAGATTCCTCTCCATGGAGAGAGAGCCCCTTCCGGTTTCTTAGCACCACTTCTTCCTTGATAGCCCTTCCCAAGCCTTTTGCCATCAGAATAAAGAGGAAGGGAGAGAGGGGGTCTCCCTGATGGATGCCCCTGGTTGGAGAGAAGGTTGGAGAGGGGGAACCATTAACTAAGATATAAAAGAAGGTTGTGGAGATCAGTGATTTGACCCAAAATAACAAGTTTTCATTGAATCCAAAAGCGGCCAAGATGTTGAAGATATAATTCCAGTTCAAGCTATCAAAGGCTTTTGAAAGGTCTAATTTGATGAGCATTCCGGGTTTCTTGGAGGAATGAAGGGAGTGGGTTAGGTCATGTGTTAGGATTATACTATCTAGGATTTGTATTCCTTCCGCAAAACATGTATGCCTTGTGGAGATTAGGGAGGGGAGGAGGGATTTTAGTTTCACAATCATTTTGGATATGAGCTTGTAGATAACATTGCAGATATCTATAGAGCGAAATTTTCTGGGGTTTTCTACTTTTTCTTCTTTAGGAAGGAGAGTGAGGAAGGTAGCGTTGAAAGCTAGGAGGAACTTTTTGTATTTTCTAGAATCTTCCACTACTTCCCAGACTTCATTATTTATTACCAGCTAATAGACTTGGTAGAAGTCCATTGTGAATCCATCAGGTCGAGGATATTTCCATTTTGGCATCTCCAAGATCTCTTGCTCCACCTCTTCCATAATGACTAGCATCATCAGGGCTTCATTATGATTTTCATTTATCATTTTCGGAATATGCTAGGTTATCTTTCTGATTGCTTCCTTTCAATTCAACTGAGGTTCTTGCATTAGAGTTCTATAGTATTGAAGAAGTTCTGATTGGATATCCTATTGGTTGCTTAATTTTTTAGCTTGTCTTTCTTTTAGAGAGATAATTCTGTTATGATGTCTTCGTTGGATCATTGAATTGTGGAAAAACTTTGAGTTTCTCTCACCTTCTTGTAGCCATAGGACTCTTGATTTTTTTTCTCCGAAGTATTTCCTCGTGCTTATATATGGTTTCTATTTGTTCCATGAGTGAGACTTCTTCCTCTACTAGCTCCTGGGAGCACCTTGAAGTAATCATCTGATGTTGGTTTTGTTTCATTCTTTCTTGTAGTTGTTTTTTGGCTTGAAATATGTTTCCAAATTCTGATTTATTCCATATATTGATTTGGTGTTTCAGGTTTTTCAGTTGCTACTGGAATCTAAACATCCGGGAGCCTGATTTGACCATCGTTTCCATCCACCAAGAGGGAAAGTTAGAGTGGAAGGAAGGGTCTGTCAACTAGAAGGATTCAAAGAGGAAGGGTCGGTTCTTGGGGCTTGCTGGGATGTCGATGAAGAGGTTGATGGGCCAATGGTCCGGCCCATGATAGGGGAGAATGGTGGCTTCTATGGCATAGTTTCTTTGAAGAAGAGATTCTAAGGTGAGAAAGCGATCCATATGGGAGGTTGTATGGTGCTGGCCAACTCGATGGTTTCTCCAAGTAAAGGTTACATTAGTGGTTTCCCAGTCTACCAGTCCCATGTCGCTAATGGTTTCTTTAAATCTTTCAGAGTCTTGATCTAGACAGTTTAAGCCTCCGATTTTCTCTGGAAGAGAAGTTGTAATGTTAAAGCCTCCCCCTATGATCCAAGGATGGATTTCTAAGAGAGGATATGAGAGGGAGAGATACTCCAGGAAGGTTAATTTATCTTCCATAATTTGAGGTCCGTAGACATTGGTGATATAGCCAGATTGATCAGATCCTATTGGTTGGAATTTGGATGATATAATACCTCGAGTGGTGAAGAATGAGGAGAGGGAGATTTCACTGGGGTTCCAAAGGATGGACAAACCACTTGATGCCCCTTCAACATATATTACTATGACATTGCAACCTCTCCAGCATCTGGTGGCCATTTACATTTGGTTTCTTTTAACAACATTATAGAAGTTTTTTCATCAGATGTCAAGGTTAAGGCATGTTAAGGCCTCTTACATTCCATGACATGTATTTCATTGGGAAGGTTGGGGGTGTGAAGAGATTTTTTCCGCCATTCTCTTAATCCTTCCAGAATTTATAAGAAGTTCTCCCACTTCTTGTAAGAGTTGCTTGTTGGATGGCCTTCCTCTTTTTTTCTCATCTTTTGGAGCCTTGATAATTTCTTTTCTTGAAGTGTTCTTGATTCCTAAAGATGCAGGTACAGGGTTCTTACCTTTTTGGGTCACTGCTCCTTTCTCTTTATTCCTTGATTTGATCAAGTCACTTTGCAATAGTCTTATTTGTTGATCTGGTATCGAGTGTTCCTCTTTTCATTCGCATGTTGCTGCTATGCCTTACAAGTCTAGATCTTCTAGATCCATGTCTTCCAGTTCATCCTACTCTACCTTTAGGGGTTCAATGGGGACCATTGGATCATCTTGGTCTTGTATCTGGGGGTTAGACTTAAGGGAAGAGGGGACAAGAGTGGCAGGAAGGTTCTTTTATTGACCAAGCTGGGCACTTGGTTGGGTCTCGACCGAGGGGATTGGGCCGGGAACTTATTTCTCTGAGAGGTTTGCTTGTGAGTTGAAACTGTTACTAGTGTGGGGACCTTTGGGGTTGGGCTAGGTAGGTATTTTCTTTTGGGCTTTTCAATGTTCTTGGACTTTTTCAAAACCTACCTCGTCCTTTTCCAAATGGGGTTTGGGGGGCTTTGTTTTCTTATTCAGGGGACATTCCCAGAAAAGGTGTCCATGAGCATGGCATTTTCTGCACCGAAAGGGAATGTGTTCATAATCCAAGGTCTGGAGTCGGTCTACGTCCATATATTTGAGGCATATTGATGCTGGAAGAGCTTTGGAGACATTGAGGTAGACACAGATCCGGGCATAGGAGATATAATACAATCTGATCCATATCGGAGCTGTAATGAAATCTTCCTTTTTTGGGCTGAATTTCTATTTCCATATCCGTATATATAGACCAATAGAGTTGAAGAAGTACATGCCTCCTTGGAAGACTCTTTATCGGTCTTCAACCAGGTTGAAGATGGTCGTAAAGAATCCTTTGGATCCCAGTTTGAGTGAGACATCCCCTTTGGGATTCCATATGGTTTTGATCCACCACATGAGGGCTTTCTCTGATGGCCAAAGGCCCATGAATTTACATATGAGGGCATGATCTTGCATGTATTGAATGTCCTCCCTTAGGAGGGGCGACAAGATTTCGTACTGCAAAATTTCCTCTCATTGCAGGATGCAAGTCGATGGGATTTTCTTGTCAGCTTTTGGGTTCTTATGGTTTAGATATGGGAGCGATTCTGAGCTTGTCGGGGCTTTCTTAGCTTCCTTTGTTTGTTTCGTTTCCATTGGGATCGGAAAACTTGAGGTGTCAAGAATGAGAGCAGGGGTAGGAGCGGTCAGCTGCTACCAACCACTACATTTCGGAAAGAGGGGGCAACTCCTCCTTAAGCGGGGGCCTCCATAGTTGGTTCGGGAGATCAAAATAGGGTTGAAAAGTTGTAGAGCCAAGTCCCTCTTCAATTTTTTCTACAACTTGCACCTATTACCATAACACCCATTACTAATTATTTTAGTGTTTTGTAGAGCTAAGAGCATAGACAAATGCAAAAGAAATGACATTATGGAGAGTGTGGGATCTAAACACATTAAGTATAGATACTAAATGTGATGTGAATTCTTATATTGCAAGGATCTACAATATTCGTAATACATGCATTTACATGGGAATTCAAATAGACAAGGTGTTCAAGCGTCTTTGATTTTTTTTTAACAAATAAAACTTAAAAAAAAATGAATAAACCAATATGGTGATAAAGTTATATGGACATAAACTATGTAATGGATTTAAATTTATGGAAAAATATACCATATTAAATTTATGAAAAAGTATACCATATCAAAAAATACATGATAAATAATGAGAATATAGATTATATTAGACAAACTATAGTCGGTATGGAGTCTTAAATATTGATTATAATTCATATTTATCATCATTTAATAGTGAAAGTACAATAATCATTAACCATTCAAAAGTTAGAAATCGAAATATTAATAAATAATTTAAAAGGTAATGCTTTGATTTTCTATAATATTTATTATTCTTTACCTATTACAAATATATTTTAAAATATTAATTTTAATTACTTTTTAAAATAGATTTAAACCCAGAATTCAATTTGATCAGTCAATGAGACCATCGAAACTTTCAATGTGGAAAGAACAATGATGAAATACATTGATTTTGATGGCTTCTGACTCCATTAGGAATTTAGTCGTAACATATGGTAACATCATACAAGATTTTGTTATAATTATGAAAACATTGATTTTGATGCATTAACTCCACCGAGATGTATTGATAATATTGATTTTGATGGCATCAAATGCACTAAGATTTATTAGTACTTTGATTTTGATGGCATCAAGTGCACCAAGATTTTATTGGTCACATATGGTACTTTGATTTTAATGGCACTGAGTGCATTAGAATTTATCTGTAAATCAAAATAAAAAATATGTAAAATTTTATTATGATATCAATTTTATTGATGTTTTTTTTTCTTTGAAGGTGGTAAAATTTATTATAATTTATTTGTTAATTAATATGAAGAATAACTAGTATTGAATGATATTAGTATGGATTGACTCATCATCGTTATTGAAAGAAAATCACGCCACATGAAATAACTCCTTGGTGGTTTTTAAGGGAACATACTTTCACTTCTACTAGATGTTTCTGGGTCCTGGGCCATTAACATGTTTCTTTATGTTTGAGGAAGATGAGCTCTTAACCAATTGGAAACAATTTCCATGAAGAAGGAAGATGATCTCTTTGCCAATTTGAAGTAGTTTCCAAAAAGGAGGAAAACGATCTCTTAACCAATCAAAAACAATGAACTCTCTATCTTGGATTGTTAACATGTTTCCTTTTTGTTGATGTATATTTATAATTTAATTAAAATATTATGAATTTAGTATAATTACTTCATGTATTTGTGATTTTATTATGATAAAGATTTTATTAATTTATAATTAAGATACATATAAATTTATAATTTCAATCTAATTTTTAAAATATTAAAATATTAAGTTTTTTTAGTATCTTAAACTCTATTTATATGTGGAGTTTCATATTTACATTTTTTTTTAGTTTTTATATGTTAAAGTATGTATATTTTTTCCATGTATTTTTAGTTTATCAAGTTATGAGTTTATCAAAACTATGTAGAGTGGGGATTTGTTGGACCCAAAATTTAATTTCACATTTAATGAGTACCTACTATAATATTTCATTTCACCTGATTATTTTAAAACAAAAAACTTATTCTTTGAGGGTGTTATTAAGTTCAATGACTGGTTGCCGCAAGTATCGTCGACAAGACCATGGGACTTCACACTGAGTTAGGGAGTAAATGAGTTAAATTTTTTATTTTTTTTTAATTAAAAATTGATTATGGACATCTCTCATAAAAAAATTTGTTTAGTGGATGCACCCATAGAGATCATGCTTGTTGATTTGACTCACAAAAAGAGTAGTGGGGTTATATAGAACCATACCGACATAAAAAGGAAGGGTGAAACAACTTACCTGATTCCACTCACTAACACTCCCTCCATGGTTGGAGTTGAATAGTGAGGAACACTCTTGCTCAAAGGGTTGCGCGATGCCACTAGGGTAGACTATCGCTCGCCATGTATACTGAGGGGCACACAATAAGGTGGGTGCCTTATTCCTTGCCATCCAATAGTCTTATAATAAAGACAACTACATGATTAATAAGATCTTCACCAATTATGTCATATTCCCAACGCTCAAAGTAAAAAACGCTTGAAACACATGACCCACATGACCCACATGACCCATAGAACCCTTGGAATACATCAATACATCATGAAGGGCATGGCGTGGGTGGCACCCTTAACCTTTGTTTCAAATAAAACTTCTAGTATAAAGTACTTTGCAGCAAGGATCAACGAGTGAGTTCCGAAGAACCGACGCAAGTACTTTGAGATATCTTCATCCTGTGAAGGTAAGTTGAGGTGAAGGTAATTTTAGTTTTGTAATTTCAATATATTATTACATCTTCAGAGTTCTGATAAGAATATTTTTTTTTATTTACGGTTATATATTGCTGGTAAAGTTTATATGATATTTAGATAACGTACACCACTTGTGAATTTAGTATCTAGGGTTATTCATTCGAAAACTATCACGGATTATTTTGGAAATCAAATCAAGCAGTAAGAAACCATTTCTACTTATAAATAAATATAATTGTAGATACATCGCTACATAGGCAAATTTTAGTTCCAAGAAAAAAAAGAATTTTTAAATCTGATATAAGACATATTTAAATTCAACCTGAATCGATGCAACATTGTGGATGTATAAATTATTAACGGAGTTCACACTTGAATTAGAGCGATTTAAGGAAACGTTGCTCCTGAGAGAGAAGTTAGGAAACTTATATGTTCTCTTTCTTCTTAAATTAATATGGACTTATAAATATATTATAATTTAATATTCTCTTGAATGAATGGATATTTTTACATAAATATAGATGTTGATATATATAATTTAATCTTTTTTTTTTTTAGTAAGAAGTATATATTATATTTAGTGCCTGCTAGAGCAGAAAAAATATTCAAAATACAAAATGAAACTGGCTGTAATTACTGGACTGCCCCAACAGAGGGGAAACCAGTCCAGCCAGCCCCCAATTCAACAGTCTTAGACAGTTGTTGATTCAGAAAACACACAGAGTTCATCCTATAAGTCATCTAGTCTAGGAGCCTAAGAAACTGGATGCACAGCAAAAGAGAACTAAACACCTGGCGAAAATCCTAACCACGTGGCTCGGAGGTCCTTTGCCCACGGTTCTGCCTCGGTGTTGATCGGCTGGTCGTCCCCGCATTTCTCCTTGCGCTCCTCACACTCCTTGTTCTCCACTGGGCCGCTTCGTTCCGCTTCCTTCTGCCTCGCTGCTGCCTGTCGCAGCATGCTATCCCTCTCAGTGTCAAGTGCCTCCCCCGGAGTAGTGTCAGAGGGGCCCGAGGAGAGCTCCGAATGCATGGCTGAGAGGATATGTAGAAAGGTGGCGACGTTGTCTTCTGTGGCCTGCAAACGAAACTTGAGGTCCGCCACCTCCCTCCGGAGCTCGAAAACTAAATCATACAGGATGCCCAAACGTTCTCTGAAGTGCTCGCTGTCGAGTTGGGCCGCAGGGTGGAGACGCAGTCGTTTGGACTCTCCAAAAGCCAGTGGTGCACTTCTCCAGGTACTCGAGGAACCAGGGAAGGACATGGTCGCAACGAATTGCATCCGAGGGTCCTGAGAACAACGTTGAGTCGGAGGCGACCCTCACGGGATAGTGGCCATGGAGTGTAGGAGCAGAGACGGTGAAGGTGGCTGGGTGGCAGCGGAGCGAAGATGTACAGACTGCGCAGGTGGTGGGGTGGCAGCAGGGGACATAGTTTGGGGGTGAGAGGAGGAGCCGGTCATTGGGGAGGTTGAAAGAGAGACAGGAGGTCTACAAGGATTCCAGGGTGAGCCCCGCTTCGGCTTTCCTCTAATTCTTTCTTTCATGGATGCAGGTGAGCAGGTCTGGACAGGGATGAACCAGAATTGCAGATAGACAATGGAGAAAGTCTCAGGACGAGCCTGGTTATGCTTGCGCCGTGAAGGGAGGAGCCCTTCAGTCCGCAGACATGGTGCAATGCCAAATACAACGAGCCAAGCCATTCTACAAATTGCGGAGGAGCAAAGGGTGGCGTTAATGCCCCTTACCTTGACCATCATTGCAAATTTAAACGCAATTAATCTCCCGGGACGACACTGTCCTGCTGCACGGGCCGTTCACGTGGCTCCGTGTTGCCTTGCACCATGTCCGGTCCCGTCCATCGCCACGGGGACTCCACTAACACCCCATCCGGGGAGACATCAACAGAACCAGCTTTTCGAATACACTTCTGGAGGATAGGATGATCAGGGTTTTGGGCTGAATAGCAGCGGAGGTCTGGTCCTCTCCATTCAATGCCCACATTAGCCAATTCGTCTGCGATCTGATTCGCCTTCCTTCGGATATGAGTGGGGATGATCACCTGTTGAGAGTGCAACAGTCCTACAATGATCTGCAAACCATAAGTGAGTCTCCAGCTTGGCGAGATGTTGTCCGGGTTGACTCCGTGTAGGATTCTTCGCAGCAGGCCAATGATGACCTGAGAGTCCCCTTCGACGATGAGCTTAGTATAGTTATTCTGAGAGGCCATTTGCAAACCGTTGATGAGGGCCCAAAGTTCTGCTGCATTATTCGTGGAATGCCCGAGGGAGCCTTCTCCTATGGCTATAATATGTCCTAGATGATTGCGAAAGACGACTCCATACCCTGCATCTCCTGGATTTCCCTTAGAGGCTCCGTCAAAGTTGAGTTTGAGAAAATATTTTGGGGGAGGAGACCAGAGGGAAGGGCTACTCATGGGGGGGGTGGACCGGTGGGGGGAGGAAAGCTGAGAGGGGGGAGGAGGAGTCCAGTGCCGAAGGACAGGGAGCTCGGCGGGAGAGCATGCCAAGTCAGCGTCTGACCAAGGTTTAAGGCGAAGAGTTTCCATAAGATTGCGTTGGCAAAGATCCCAGCAGAGACTCCAATGATGAGCCTTATTTCTGAAGATTCTGCTGTTTCTTTCTTTCCAAACTTGCCAAAGGACAAAACCAGGTAAGAGCTGCCATACCCTGTTGAGGTAGGGAGAGCTAAAAGGCTGATCCCTCTAGTTGATGAGAGTTTCAATGACGCTATCTCTGAGACGGTCCGAAGTGCACATGATTATCGCTACTTGATCCCAGACTTGTGCTGTGTAGTGGAAAGTGTTGAGTAGGTGATTCATAGTTTCCTCCGCCTTTCCACAGAGGGTGCATATATAAGGTCCAGTAAACCCCCGCTTCAGAAGATTATCTCAGGTGAGAATGCTTGAGTGTAAGACGAGCCAGAGAAAAAGGGTGATTTTCGGCCAGTGCTTCAGATTCCAAATCTTCCCCCAAATCTCCATGTCTGTGGTGCGGTTTGTCTTGGTCTTGAGTTGATAGGCTTCCTGTGTAGTGTAGGAGCCTTGTGGTCTGTACCCCCACCTGAGTATGTCTTCACCGACTCGTATGGGAATTTTCCTCTTAGCCAATGCTTCTTGAAGGGGTGCCAAATCTATATGCTGAGCCAAGTTGATTCGCCCCCGATCTAGATGCCAACAGCGCCACGTGTCCTCAGCGTGATTGTTTTGCCAGTAATCCGCTACCTTTGTTAGGCCCACACCTGTAGCTTGGGCGCCAATGTCGCTTGACCATTCCTCAGCGTTCAAGGCTGGCCATTGTTGCCAGGAATCTTGCCAAAACAAAGTCGTTTCCCCATTGCCTATCTCCCAAAATGCATGCTGCGTGACTAGCTGCCTATTCTGCTTGGCCGCTGTCCATATCAAGGATCCCGTGTTATCCCCATTCCAGCGAATCAGATTATTCTCTGCCATGTTAGAGGCGTATTTCTTCCTCCATAACTTAGCCCAAAGATCTGTGGGGTTTTTGAGCCAACACCACCAGATTTTGGCACTGAGGACCCTGTTCATTGTGGATGGATCTCTTATTCCCAGACCCCCCTGATCCTTAGGCTTGCTGATCGTTTCCCAGCTGACTAAAGCGATCTTTTTTCCTTTATTAAGGCCATGCCAGAGGAAATTTCTTTGCAGGCTTCTGATGGTATTGAGAACCGGTCTGGGGGCTGCTAGCACAGAGAAAGCATATATCAGGAGGGCTTGGAGGACAACTTTGAGCAGGACGAGACGACTCGGCAAATTTAGGGCCCTAAAGGTCCAAGATGAAAGCCTTTTGGAGAAGGAAGAGAGGAGGTGCTCCCAAGAGGAGTTTTTGTGGGCATTGTCAATTAAGGGTATGCCTAAATATTTGGACGGAAGGGAGCTTCTGTTGAAACTAAGGATCTCCGAGATGTGAAGCTGAATCGGGAGGGGGGTATTGAAAAAGAAGAATTGAGACTTATCCTTATTGCATTCCAGACCTGAGGCATCGGAAAAAAGTTGGAGAATATCCGTGAGAGAGTTGGCTTCTCTAACAGTCGGGCTGCCCATCAAGAGGGTGTCATCCACGAACTGGCTGTGGGAAATGGGCGGAGATAAGCCATGCAGGGGTAAACCGGTTAAAAGGTTGTTTCCCAGAGCCGCATGAATAGATCTACTAAGTCCTTCCACCATGATAATGAAAAGGAAAGGGGAGAGGGGGTCTCCCTGTCGAATACCTCTTGAGGGGGAGAAGGGCTTTGAGGGTACACCATTGATAAGCAGGGAAAAGAAGGCCGAGGAGGTAAGTTTTAAGATCCAAGTAACCCAGTTTTGATTAAAGCCAAACGCTATTAGCATTGCTTTCATATATTCCCAGCTGAGTTTATCAAAGGCTTTTGATATGTCCAGCTTTAAAAGCATCCCTGGGGTTTTTGTTTTCTGCAAGGAGTGAATTACCTCATGTGCCAAGATAATGTTGTCCAAGATTTGTTTGCCTTCGACGTATCCTGATTGCTCTGGGGATATGATTGTTGGTAGGATCGGCTTGAGTCTGCGGGCGATGACTTTTGTGAGGAGTTTGTAGATGACGTTGCATAGGGCTATAGGCCTATATTGCTTTGGTCTGTTCGCTTGCCCCTCTTTGGGGATGAGGGCAAGGAAGGTTGCATTAAAAGCCCGCAGGACCTCTCCTGTGATCCTCGAGTCTTCTAGGATCTCCCAGACCTCTGTTCTAATCATCGACCAGCAATAGTGGAAGAAATCGCTAGTAAAGCCATCTGGCCCCGGAGCCTTGCATTTGGGTGTGTCTTGAAGTGCTTGGTCTACTTATTCGATGGTGAAGGGCCTGAGGAGAGCTTCGTTTTGTTCCTGTGTTACAAGGGCGGGCACGCACTTTGTGATTTGATTGATAGCTCCACTTCTGTCTGGAATGGGTTCCGTGAGAAGGTCTTGGAAGTAATCAACCAGATGAGTTTCCAGGTCAGCGTGGGAGTGAAGAGTCTCCCTCTCTTTCGTAATGAGATGCGTGATCTTATTGGATTGCCTTCTCTGGATAGTAGCTCGGTGGAAGAATTTGGTGTTACGATCCCTTTCCTTGAGCCATTGTATGCGCGATTTCTGTTTCCATAGTATCTCTTCCTGCTTTTTCCTGTTTGCAATCTGTTGGTTCACTTTGAGTCCCTGATCCTTGAGCTCCTCTGTGAATCCTTGCTCTCTTATTTTACACTGTATCTCGTTCATTTGCTCCGTGAGCTGTTTTTGTGATTCAAAGATGCTGCCGAAAGTGTGCCGGTTCCAGGACTTTAGCGTTTGTTTGAGATTCTTCAACTTCTATTGGAACCTATACATCTTAGTTCCGTGGGAAATTTCTGCCTCCTTCCACCAGCCTTGAATGTTTGCTTGGAAGTCTGGGTGATCTAACCAGAATTGTTCGAATCAGAAGGGTTTCTTTCCCGGAGTGGCTGGGACATCCAACCATAATTGGATGGGCCAATGGTCCGATCCAGTGCGATTTAGGATGGTATATTCTATTGCAGTGCCGTCCATTATGAGTGGCTCCGACACAAGGAAGCGGTCTAATTTGCATGCGATCTGGTGCATCCCTGTTCTTCTGTTGGTCCAGGTATGCGTGCCATTAATGGCCTCTAAGTCAATTAACCTGAGGTCATCTATTAAACTGTTG
>ML785931.1:12288-50270 GCA_009831015.1 Picea engelmannii
GGCAAGTATGCAACCAACACACAGTCATCACAATTTGGCTAGGCACACGGATATGGTGACTTGTGAGTTGGCTCAACCCACCCATCGGGGGTGTCATGAGGCATATATATGGATGGAGGCGAAGGGAGACAAGAGAGGACTCGAGGAAGAAGACGAAGGAAAAATAAGTTGGGGAAGGCACAACTCATACGAAGGTGATGAAGATGAAGGCGAAGTGCAAAGGCTTGGCTTAGTGTCTCATTCGATGCCTTGGTTAGGGCTCATGATAGAGAGGCATGAAGGTCAGAAAGGGCAGAGAACACGATAGGGAGAATACTGCCACAGTCAGACTCAAGTTGTGATGAGGAGACATGTATGTGGGTTAGGAGGCAGGTCAAGTGTGACTTAGCCAAATTCTCATATCTCTTGTGTATTGAGTTGGAGGCTCTTCTCTTTATAAGCATTGTGACAACACTTATATAGGTGTTAGGAACACCCTATGCTACCCAACCGTACTTGTGTCTCTTCTGTATGAATAGTTGCATGTTCTTAGTTTATTTTTTGGATAAGTATAAGAACTATATAATTGTCTAAGTGTAAAGAATGCAAGTGTATGTAATGAAGTGCATGGTTGGGTGGGCTTCTTGGTGACAGAGTTAAGTGTTGAGGCTTGACTTGCAAAGTAGCTCAAGGCGTAGATAAGGGTAGACCTTGAGTAAAAAGGCATAGTTCGAGAAAAGAAAGTTCAATTTGGTCAAGCCATCGAAACAAAACATCGCAGTGCCACACGACCCTTGGGTGTCAGACGACTTAGGTGTGCCAAGTTGTAATGTCCCTGATCCATACCCTTTGTAAATGTACATATAAGTTAATCAACCATTGGTACAAATTGTAAGTGTAAATGTACATTTGGGTTGTTGAGTCATTGGCACTAAGTTTTGGTGTTGCATGCACTTGAGTAGTGCGTGGAGAATTGTTATCAAAGACAGGGTGCGCACATTTCATCAGTGTTGTGTGCACTGATTAAGTGTGCATATTTCACAGTGTTGCATGCACTTGGGTAAGTGCGCGGTAATGACCTCGGAGTGCACGCAAAGCACGTGGGTGTCACCTTGTTGACTAATATCTTATCACGTTCATTCATAAAGGGGGTTTTTTAATTATAAGAGATAAAGTCAATATATTGTAGGTATTGGGGGGGGATGTGGGGTCTCAAGGGGTTTTTAGGTATTGTGGGGTACAAAAAGGAGTATCTAGTGAAAACAAGGGTTTCTTTTATTACAAATATGTATTGGGAGGGGGGTTTAATAAAATGATTTTGGGAGATATTTACTAATATCTAGTGAAATTAGGGGTATTATTTAATATCCCACAAGGCGTTATGTCTTAGTTTCACAGAGTGAATACCCCGTGGCACATAGCTGAGTTATATATATATATATATATATATATATATATATGGTTGTATATGTGTTGAGGTTGTAGAGCCTCTATGATTATGATGCTGGTGAGCGGGGATAGAGATAGGCTAGTGCACCTATCCATGTAAATATAATCATGTTATTAATATAAAATTACATCACTACGTGCGGACAGACTTAGACAAACAGAGGTGGGGGGTTCACTCCATCAGAAAAGGGAAAAGGGGGGTGAGACTTAAGTCTTAAGGGAATAATTTATAATATTTCCGAAAAAATGTAACGTTGGATAATTATTTTATCCTATGTTCCCGAGGTAGGGAATGAGTCACCAAGTGGCTATAGCTACTTTTGAAGGTGATAAGTGTCAAGTTGAAGGCATGCAATATATATTGTTGAGCCTTAGTGTATTTTAGGGGAAGAGAACTCATTTTGGGGGTTTATTCATGATTTACTTTCTTGTGAGTAGAAGAGAGTTAGACTGTATGGAAAATTCGATTATTACCTTATTTGCAGAGAAAAGCCTATAAGTATTTTATGTTTTGTAAACTGAGTCTTTTTGTCGAAGAGGTGGGTTTTCAAGCCCGTGAGAAGTCTCTCTCGTTGAGATATTTTTTGTTGAAGAGGCGAATTGTCAGGCCCATGAGCATACTCTCTAGGTGAGAGTTTTGTTGGGAATTATTCCCTGGTGTGTTGCACATTAGTTGCAGTGCTTAGGACTTCATGTCCCTCCTATTGCTGGTAACCCTGGAAGGGAGGTGGGATAGTCAAAGGACCATTGAGCAAAGAAGGGGCACACGTCCTTGGGTGTTGGGTGTCACAGGTGCATGGGGAGTGAGGGACTGTAGGCTAATTCTAGCAGTGAGCACCTTGGACTAAGCAATTATGTTGAGAATCAGACCCTACCATGTCACTAGGAACCCCTTTTTCCCTGGTGGAGTTAAGCCCCAACTCGGGGGTGACCCGTTTCTCGAAGCTTATGAGCAATAGTGTCTATGGCTGGGAGGAATGTCTAATTTTTGCGCACAGTTGGTGACTTCCATAAAATATAAGTGTTTTTTATGTGTCGTCTTGTTTACTCTGTTCATATTTGTCTATGTTTGACATGGGTTAATTCTTGTATGTTGTCGCATATAAGTAATTTTTGTTATTATGTTTAATGTTGTTTGTGTATGTAAGTGCAGTGTTGACATTCACTATTGTAGTTGTGCATAAGTAGGACAGTTATTGATATTCTTTCCTGTTAAGTTATCCTTTGAAATTGGTCATGAGTCTCTGAGGCAAGGATTGAATGGTTGAGTGCATAGGAAAGTAGCATGTATGCACAAGAGCCGAGAATTCATGTGTGCATTTAGGGAATTAGACCCCACACATAGGGAAAGAAAAATTGGTGTGTGACGCCAAGGTGGTTGTGCACACAATTGTGTTGTGTGTTCAATATACTGGTGCATGGAGTTGTTTGAGTTATTTCGTTGTGTAAATTTGTGTTAAAATGAGTGATTTAGTGTGGCACATCTCAGTTTGAGCTTGAGCGCATTACTTCAAGTGATATTGCACAAACTAGAGTTTAGTATAGTATCTGCGCAGTGGATTTTTGGAGTAGCATTGCTTAGTAATATGTTGGGGATGTTACAAATTGGTTGATTTAAAGAAATATCAGAGCATTTTGTAGCAGCATGGCCCAACCTAGGTGGTTGGAGATGTTACATTCTTGTAACAGAGTTGTTGGTTCAACATTGGACTTGTATGGGCGAGAGGTCAACAAGAAGCATCAAATCTCTATTTTCAACATTGATCATGCATGAGCTAAGTTCTACTTAAGACAAAATTCAGACTAGTAAGTGGGAAAATTTGGAATTTCAGTGTGGCCATGGTGCACATTAAGTAAGAATGCACAAATGTGCATGCTAAATTTATGATATTGTGGAGTGTGACACTAGAACTGCGCAATAAACAATGGTGCATGGTTGTGCGCACTAAAGGTTTGGGTTTGCGAAGAATAAATTGGTGGTGCATACACATTAATGATATGCGGTGTACACATTGAAAATTGACATCACACATTGCCATGTGTTGAATACCAATGCGCACATGGGATTCAGAAGGAAGATTTCTGACAAAATGGTGCATAGTTTCAAGAAGTTGTTTCATGAATTTCTCTAACAAATCTTGTTGTCTTCACATTTTGTAGAATTATCAATGATCAGAGCAGGACAAATTCATTGTGGAAGGTCAAAATCATGGAAGATGCACATAGATATTATAAACATGATGATGAATTCAAGTTTTGTATGTCGAGTTGGGTGCTGATGGTACAGAGTCCAAGGCAGAGTACATGAACTTGGTAGAAACCATAAAGGTATTGAAAAAATATGTCCAAAGCTATAAATATAATAATGAAAGTTTTGTGAGAGCCAAGGAACAACAAGATGACTTCAATGTCAAATTGATGTAGAGCCTGAAAAAAAATAGAAAAGAAAATGGAAAAGGAGATAGAGATGAGCAGGTCAAGAATTCATAGGTATCATGATGAGAAAAGAAGGGAAGCAAGAAGTGTTGGTAGGAATCGTCGACCTCACTTGCCAAAGAACTATTTTAAGAAAGTGCATAGCAGTTCGAGTCCATCTCCTATCAGAAAGCATAAGAGAAGGACTAGGTGGATGAACTATAGGGAGAAATGAATAAGATCAAGCCTCTTACCTTTGACAGTGAGAAAAATAAGGATGAAGATGCAAAGACCTAGTTGTTGGGTATGTGGAAGTACTTCCAGTTGAATAATTATTATGTGCAAGTAGAAGGGAGAATCACAATTTATCAGCTAAAAGGAAAGACATCAATGTGGTGGATTCAGTTTATGCAAGTGCAACACATTAATGAGAAGGAAGCTACTTGGAGGGAATTCAAGAAGTATTTCCAAAAGTAATAATTAACCAAATGGTACTATGACAAGAAAATGAAGGAGTTCTTTGAACTCAAGCTTGGGAGTATGACAATAGATGAGTATGAAAGAAATTTCTTAGAGATGTTGAAATATGTCGCATTCACCAAGGATGAGCAAGTTAAAATTTAGAGGTACTAGCACAGCCACAAATTCATGGTTGGTGAACGCCGAAAGGACGACTTGCAAAACTTGAACCGTCGGGAAAGAGAAACGGCCTAGAGGTGGATGGAAGGAGTCAGAAGGAGTTGGCTAGAAGGAGGCAGTGTGTTCAGAATGTGGCTGGTGACGGCCAAAGGTTTAGGTTGGCATAGAAAATGAAACCCTAATCACTCATACATGGCAATCAACTAGCCACGATAGTAAATTTTAAATATGATTAAGTAAAAGTAAAAAAATAAACATGTAAACTAATGTCTTTATAATAGTTAGGAAGTTAGTGGCTGAAATGACAACCATTGATTTACTGGGACTACTAAGAATATTCAATCAATATTTAATCTTGTCCATAGAAAACTGGTTAAGCACTAAAAACCTATTAAATTTGCCCATGGTCAATAGGTGTACTCCTTTTGGCGTAACTAGAGTGGGTTGTCGTCGTTTATCAGTGACAAGATACAGTATGATGATACTAAGACATTGGAGGAAAATATAAGGCGTGCTAAGTGTCTTTATGAGAAGCAAGGGGAAGACCAAATTTCCAAAAGGCTTGGGAAGACAAGATGAAGAGAAAGATGGAACAAAGGAAGAATGGGGCTAAGACAACCTTTTAAACAAATACTGCACAAGGACAACAAACTCTCCAGGAGCCCATAATGTCGAAGAAAATGGAGCAAAATCCATGGAAAAAATCTATTCAATGTTGGAGTTGTGGGAGGAATCATATGCATAGAGATTTCCTCAAAGAGGTGATAAAGTGAGGATTGTATACAATGTACAACAAGCTACGACTGTTGAGTACATGGGAAGAAATGTGCCAAGGATTTATGCAACCATGGATAATAAGCAAGTTGAGTTTCAGTCACACATTATCGATGTGGAAGGTATGATTAATGACCAACCCATTGCTATTTTAATTGACTCAGGAGCTATTCATAGTATCTAGATCCTAAGATGGTGGAAAGGTTTCAATTGTTGATATGGAAGCTTGGAAAACCTTGGCTGGTGCAGTTAGTTATAGGATCAAAAAGGAGAATTAATAAGATGGTCAAGGCATGCCCAATGGAGATTAATGGACTGTGCACAAAGGATGATTTGAATATTATACCTTTGGGTTCATATGATTGTCTCATTGGGATGTATTGGTTGGATGAGAACTATGTTGTCCTAGACTGTTACACGACATTCACTTGTTTGGATGAGGAAGGAAACTTAATATCAATTCAAGGAATTACAAAGGTTGTAATTATTAGAGAAGTTTCATCCTTGCAATTGAAGAAAAGCTACAAGGATGAATGTCAAGTATTTGTAGTGCACATGGAAGAGGCACCTAAGGATATAGTGCCAAGTATTGAAGACTTCACAATACTAAAAGAGTTTAAGGATGCATTTAAAGAGATACTGATATTTCCTCTAAAAAATATATTGATTTCTCTATAAATCTGATGTCGAGACTAACACTCATATCCAATACTCCTTATAGAATGAGTATGCCAGAATTGAACGAGTTGTAGATGAAAATTGAAGAGCTTTTGAAGAAGGGGTATATATGCCCAAGTGTTTTGCCTTGGGGTGCCCCAGTATTGTTTTTGAAGAAGAAGGATGGTACACTGAGACTTTGTATCGACTTCAGGAAGTTGAACAAGGCAACAATAAAGAACAAGTATCCGTTGCCAAGGATATATGACCTCTTTGATCAACTATGGGGCACACAATTATTTTCAAAGATTGATCTTTGATCTGGATATCACCAAGTGAGAATTAGGGAAGAAGATTTCCTTCAGAACAAGGTATGGTCATTATGAGTTTACAATGGTTCCATTTGGGTTGTCAAATGCACCAATTATTTTCATGTTTTTAATGAATGGAGTTTTCAGGAATTATTTAGATAAATTCATTATTGTATTTCTAGATGACATACTTATTTATTCAATGTATGAAGAGGAGCATGAGTGGCACTTGAGGATGGTACTACATGTATTAAGGGAGCATTATATTTATGTAAATTTGAGAAAGCGCTCATTTTATCAGCGATAAATTCATTATTTCGATCACATTATTTCCAAGGAAGGAATAATTGTAGATCTGAAAAAGATAAAAGCCATTGAGGAATGGTAAACACTAAGAAATGTCACATAAGTGAGGTCCTTTATGGGACTGGAAGGGTATTACAAAAGTTTTATCGAAGGATTATCACATATTTCACATCCAATTACATATTTGAAAAAGAAAGATGCACAATTTGAATGGACTCCTAATTGTGCAATGAGTTTCCAGCACTTGAAGAGTTTGTTGACAAGTCCACCAATTTTGAGAATTGTTGATCCTAATGCAGACTTTGTTGTGTGAACGAATGCATGAAAGGAAGGAATTGGTGGAGTCCTGATTCAGAATGGACATGTAGTGTGCTATGAATCAAGAAAGTTAAAAGAGAATGAAAGGCTCTATGTTACTCATGAATTAGAATTGGCAGCCATAGCGCATGCATTGAAGATGTGGCGACACTTTCTTGTGGGAAAAATATTTCAGTTGAGGACATACCATAGTGGTATGAATTATTTGTTTGAAAATCCAAGTTTAACTGCCAGACAAAGCAGGTGGTTAGAGTTCCTCAATGAGTATGAATTTGACATAAGAATATCATAGGAAAGGATAACAAGTTGGTTGACGCACTCAGCAGGAGGGTGAATGAGATGCATGCTAAAACTATTAGCATGTATAAATCCAATTTACACAACTGTTATAGCCCTAAAATGCCATTGGCCCTCTTAATTGCATAATTTGCCAAATCATTACTGAGAAGCTCTACTTAAAAAAATATTTTTTAGAGCATGTACGTACGCTGCACCACTAGATCATGCATACATATGCTTGTTTCATACTAGACATCCCACATGCATACACTTGTTGCACACTGAACAACCCGCGTATGCTTGCAAAAGTTGCAAAAATTAAAAAGTTGTAAGGAATTCATTGAAATTCAGGGGCTATTGGAGGTTTCCCAACCAGACTTCACTTTCTATAGCCTGTCAACCAACCAAATAACCATCCTTTTGTCATATAAAAGGAGGTGTTGGGGCCTCATTTCATATCTAAGAATAAGAACAATGAAACTCTGACCAATTTCACTTCCCTTCCTTGCCCAAGCAATTGTTGACTTTTGTGAGTTATTGCCTCAACATTCCCTCTTCAACCCCTTCTTCTTCCATTCAATCCATTCCCTTCCCTTGAGGTGATTAGAAGATTGACAGAAGAGGCCTATTGAAGGTGCACTTGGAGCATTGTAAAGAGGAGCCCAGACTAGGTTCACAGAATGGTGGCCGACACAGATTGTAAGTTTCAATCTTTGTTTGATGAATAAAAGAATATATTTTCCCTGTCCCAAATGATGATGTTTTGTGTATTTTCTTTGATTTATACATAACATTTGATATCTAACCCTAACCCATGAATATAAATAACATTCTTGTAGTCCTTTTTTTCCTAGTTTTGGATGCAAGTTAGCCTTGGGAGGAGACTTGCAGTCTTTGGAACTACAAATCTTGAGGATATCATCACCATACATGGGATAAAATGTACAATTGTTGACTAATTGGGTTGGTTGTCATTGATGTCAACTCTTGAAGAAATCCTGGTAGCAAATTCCAGTAGCACAAAGGTTTGGGTAATGGACCCAAGTTTGTTTGATGGATAATGGTATGAGTTTTGATATATTTTGTAACGTCCCCGACCATCCATATTGGGCCACGCTACACCAGAGAATGTTTTTTGTTCTCTCTGTGGAACATACTGTAACATACCCAGTATCCAACTAAGCTATGCCACCTAAATTTTTCGAACTGCATGGAATTAAAATATATACACACAAAACTCTTGCGGAAGCCTATATATATATATATATATATATATATATATATATATATATATATATATATATATATATATATATATATATATATATATATATATATATATATATAACGTAAACAACCAAATACATCTGTAAATGCATGGATTTACATTGAAATAATGGTAAACATATACGTGCAACATATACATGAAATACCCATAAAAATAAACACAGTTATAATCGTACATATGATAACCCATAAAAATAAGCACGTAAATAACAATGCAGAATGTAAATTTATCGCACAATTGGCACTTATCTTGGTAAGAATGTAACCAATTGCATGCATTCCTTCCATGAACCTCCCAGCCTTAGACCACACTATTCATCACTCTCAACAATGAGTCACTCCCAAGATGGGACTAAACTCCACCCAAGTAAAGGGATTCCTAACTAGGGTAAAATCTCATGGATAATAGGAAAGACTCTGTCTCGGGTGCCAACTCAAACTAACAACCTATAGTCCCTCATTCCCCACATGTCTATCCCACCCAGGAAGTGTTCCCCTTCTCTGCTCAACAATCCTTCGACTGCCCCACTTCCTTTCCAGGATTCAACAACATGCTGGACAGAAAGTCTAAGAGAACTGTAGCTACAGTTTAACGCCTTCAAGAAATCAATTCCCAACAATTCTCTCACCCAGAGAATTGCTCATGAGCCTGACAACTCGCCTCTTCAATATCCCATGGGCCTGACAACCTGCTTCTTTAGTCCAACTCCCAAGATAAACAAATACACCAACACAAAAATGGCTATGGATATAGGTTCAAGTACTGTCATGAAGATACGAAGGATAGCTCAATGGGTGTGTGCATTCTCATGGATGATTGACTGGATGACTGAATCATGGCAAGAATGATGGGAAGAATGATGGAAAAACATGGGGAAATGAACTAAGTCCCAACAATATGTATGCATGTCCCCAACTTGACACTTGTCATGTTGGGAGCTACTTTGGTCCACTTGTCTCCAACTTTGGAACCTACGGTAAAATAATTATCCATACTTTATGATTTAAGAAATATTAATATAATATTCATTTTTGGCTTAAGCTCCCTAGCTTATCCCTTTTCCTTAACTTTTATTCCCCACCCTTTCCCTAACTAGTGGAGTTTAGTCCCCCATCTCTTTTATCATGGTTGGTCTGCATGCAACAATGTATTTTATATTAATTATGAGACATATACACAAATAAGTGCACTGACCTTTAACATCTAGGCTCTTCGATATAATCAAAACATAAGCATCCTAGCTTATAATAACTTGCTCACCAGCCGATAAAACACAACATATACATAAAAGGCTCCCTAGCCTCAAAATCGTGCGCACTCAAGTTGTTGCACGCAATATCCAGGAAAGTGCACACTTCATCATTTTACTACGCAATACAAGCGTGCACTATGCCATGAAATGTGCACACAAAATGATATCAAACAACTCACCATCTTAAGTACATTTTCATTTTCATTACAATTGGTTTCGGCCTAGGGATATTACATATTTTCAGGTAAGACTATTATAGATGGATACTACATGTCATGCCATTTTTGGTGGTATGTGGAATGTCACATAACTCCTCATGGTTAGAGAGTTATGACCATGTGAAGTTGGAGAACCCTCATGAGTCATCTAGAAGTCCCAAAATGTCAAAGTAGTCAAAGTGTTTGAAAAATAAATTATTTAAATAATAAAGTTAATGGAGAACTCCCTAAAATAAGGAAATTGGGATGTTACATGAAAGTAAATAAGAGGTAAGACTCTCTCATTTAATCACACTTGAACCTATTGAATATCGTTGAATATCTATTTTGTGAAAGGTTATTTGGGCAAGTATTATTCATAGAGAAAAGTGTGGCAAGAAAAGTGCAGCATGAAAAGTGCGGTAGGAAAATTGTGGAAGAAAAAGTACGACAAAAAAATTATGGCAGGAAAATCGCGGAATAAAAAGTGCAACAGAAAAAGTGTGGTAGAAAAATCATGGCAGAAAAATCGTGGCAGAAAAATAGTGGCAGAAAAAGTGTGGTAGAAAAATCATGGCAGCAACATGGTTGGGGTCTATTTATGAGAAATATGACACATCTTGTTTGAGGTACATGTTGGGTACATGGTTGAGACAAGTAGTTGATGAGTTGGCACATACATGAGGTGTATAGTTGATGTTGTTGGTACATCTTGATGAGTCAAGGTTGGTGCACGGTTGATGCATGATACATGTTGGTTCAGGTTATTGGTACAAGTTGTTTGGTGCAGGTTTATTAGTACAAGTTGACAGTGACAGGTTGATAGTGGAAGTGGTTGATTCAATGACAGTGACAGGTTGTCTACATTTGGCATTTATATTTCAGAGCGGTTGGACGGGGCTAGGATAGGTGGTTGTAGCCACCTTCTAGTTTTAGATGAAGAACATAGGGGGTTGTAGCCTCCTTTTGGTTGTAGCCAGAGAATTGGGGAGTTGGAGCTTCCCTCAGGTTATAGCCTGAGAAAATAGGGGGTTGGAGCCTCCTTCGAGTTGCATCTGGAAAACAAAGGAAGTTGGTGCTTTCAATGAATGTAATTCTTCAAGAGATATAAGAAAAAACATTATGTGGTTTTCTCCCGCTTTGGGTTTCCACGTAAAAACACTGGTGTACTTTGTATGTGTATGATTGTTCATTTATTCATTGTTTATTTACCTTGCAAATATTGGTTGATAATTCTACATTGATATAACACTTGAATTGTATGGTTAAAAAGGATTACATTTCTCTATTATTGATTCACTCCCCCTCTCAGTAATCCAACAATTGGTATCAGAGCAAGTTCCTTCAGAAATTAGTTTAACCACTGAAAGGTAGAACATGGAGAGAAACAACATGTATACAAATGGAATACCACAATTTGTTGGACAAAAGTATGCATTTTGGAGCCTAAGGATGAAGACTTATATACAAGCACAGGGATTTGAAATTTGGCAATCAATTGTAGATGGATACACAACACCAAAAGTTCTGCCGACAAATGACAAAGCAGTGAAACTTGGTCAGAATAGTTCCAAAGCCAAAAATGCACTTCTAGATGGTCTTGGAGAATCGATATTCACTAAAGTTTTACATTGTAAATCCGCTAAAGAGTTTTGGGACAAACTTTGAAATATTTATGAAGGGGATTCAAAATTCAAAGCAACAAAACTTCAAACTTACAAAGTTCAGTTCAAACAACTAAAGATGAAGGAAGATGAGAATATTGTAGATTATTTTTTATGATTCGATGAAATAGTAAATGCAATGTTGGGATTGGGAGAAGAAATCAAAGAATCTGTAATTGTTGAAAAGATACTAAAATATCTTCCTATGATATTTGACCCTAATATATCAGCACTAAAAGAAAGAGCAGATCTAAACTCAATAAGCATGGACGAAATACATGCAATCTTCACAGCATATGAAATGAGAACTGAACAAGAAAATATCAATATAAAAGAAGCAACTTTCAAAGCATCCAAAAGGTCAAAGAAAAAGGGAAAGAAAAAAGAAAAAGAACATTGTAGCAGCAGTGACATCTTGGAAGATGATGAAGAAGCGGCCAAATTTGTCAGAATATTGAACAAGGGAACCAACGTCAGGCATAGAGGTAAGCTTCCTTTGATTTGTTTTAATTGTAATGGTATTGATCATTTTTCTAAAAAATGTCCTCATAAGAAAAAGAGAAATGATGAAGGTTACTCAAATAGAAAACAAACATATAAAGGAAAAAGAACCACAAAGAAATTTTTCAAGAAAAATGTATGCACCAACGAAGACATCTCATCATTAGATGAAGATGAAGTCAGTGACAGTGAGACAGAAAGAGTTCTATTCATGGAAGTATAAGACTCTAATAAATAAGACTTCAAAGAAGAATATGAAGAGGCCGAAGAAGAATATGAAGAGGCAGAAGTTGACTACCGAGAAGAATTGTTGTGTGCCATAGAAGTTATCATAAGAGAAAAGAAGAAAAACAAGAAACTAGAAGCGAAACTAGACAAGAAAGAAGACACTCACAAACTAGAACAAATGATCACAAATTTGAAGCTTCAAATTGAAGAATATAAAATAATTGAAGAAGCACTCAAAGAAAAGATAGAAGGAAGATACAAGATCATTGGAAATTTGGAAGCAGAAATTGTCATATTAAGAAAGGATCTTCAAAAGAAAAATATACAAAACAACTCAAAAATTTTGAATGACATTATTAGCAGTAAAAAACCTCATCATGACAAGTCTGAACTTGGATACATTCAGACAGAAAATGCATCAATCTCCAAAACAACAGAACACGAAACATATCCAAAAAGCTACGCGGAAACAATCAAAGGGGATAGGAAGGTCTACAAAGAAAATTACAAGGACACTCCTCCACCGAGAAGATTTAGATTTCAGAATCAACGTCTGACAGAAACATATAGGACTTGTGAAGAAGAAGGATTCATAAGAGTACCTCTTTTCAGAATATCTTCAACTCCAAGGTATAAAAATATATTTCTTGGTTTATGTTATGCATGTAATAATTTTGAACATAAAGCTATGAATTGCAAAGCTAACAAAAGGAACATAAACAACTTTGAAAGTCATACACAAAAGGGTTATCCAAGAAGGCCTAGTGAAACACAAATAAGAAGTTACAACATGTTTGAATGTTTGAGCACTGAAGTGGAATGATACAAATGTAACAAATTTGTACACATGGCCAAAGATTGTAGAATGACAGTCCCTCCTAGATAACCACAATAGAACAACAACAATCACAGACAGGAACCTCATAAAAGGACATGGATAAGAAAGAAAAATCAGTATAGCAATGAAGAATGCACGCTCACTTTACAAGCTAAGAAAAATAAATGTGGTTGTTATGTTGACAATGGTTGTTCAAAACACATGACAGGTGATAGAGACAGGTTTCTTACATTACGAAAGGAAAGAGATGGATCAGTCTCCTTCAGAAATGATGATTAAGCTAAATCATTGGAAAAGACACAGTCAGAATTGGGAACAAGAATACCAAGGAAGAAAATGTTCTACTAGTAGAAGATATGAAACATAATTTTCTAAGTGTGATTCAAATGTGTGACCAAGGTATTAAAGTTACTTTTGATTCACAAAAGTGCGAGATAAGAAAAGAAGGTTCAAGAAAATTGATTGCAGTAGCTGCAAGAACTTCAAGCAACATATATGTATTAAGTGAAATTGGAAATGAAAGGTGTTTTCTAGGAAAGGAAGATGAAAGTTGGCTATGGAATATAATAATGGGTCACATACATTTTGATAACCTTGTCAAAGTCAACAAAAGGGAAGCAATTAGAGAAATTCCCCAAATCACGAAACCAAGAAACACTTTATGCAAGCATCGTCAACAAGGAAAACAAGCAAAGACCAGGTTTAAATCAAAAGAATATTCAACGACAAGAGAACTAAAAATTGTGCATAATGATCTAGTTTAAATAACTACAACAAGGGGTTTAAAAGGTGATAAATACTTTATGTTATTAGTTGATGATTATACAATAATGATTGCAGTTTTCTTTCTCAGGAATAAGTCAGAAGCTTTTGAAAACTTGAAGGTCTACAAGGAAATGGTTGAAAATGAAATGGATTCAAAAATCAAATGATTGAGATCTAATAATGGAGGATAGTTCACTTCAAAGGAATTTATGGACTACTGCAGCAGACATGGAATAAAAAGACAATTCTCTTTTGCTAAGACACCTCAACAGAATGGAGTTGTTGAAAGAAAGAACAAGACAATACAGGAAATGGCTCGAATAATGTTAATGGATTCCAAATTGACAGATATATTTTGGACACAGGAAGTGCATATAGCATTTCACATTCAAAACCGAGTAATGCTAAGAAACAACACTGACAAAACTCCCTACGAGCTATGGAAAGGAAGACCAACAAATGTGAAGCACTTCAGAGTTTTTGGAAGCAAATGCTACATCAAAAGAGAAGATGGTAGAATGGGAAAGTTTGACTCTCATGTGGAAAAATGAGTACTTGTTGGTTAATCAAGTACAAAGAAAGCATACAATTGTTACAACCTGAGATTGAAAAAAGTTATGGAAAGCATCAATGTAACAATTGATGAAACAGGTAGACAAGAATTAATGGAAGAAGAAGATGAATCAATGGAACAACTTTACAAAGAAGAAGCAGAAGATGAAAAAGAAGTAGAATGGGAAGATGAAGATGATCTGACAGAAGCAGAAGAGAAAGTTCAGCAAGTGCCTCCAAAGACACCTAGAAAACAAGTACAGAAAAATCATCATTCAGATCAGATTATCGAAAATAAAGATGTAGGAGTTGAGACTAGAAGAAGAATCCATTCTCCAAAACAAATTCAGCGAGAACTCTCATCTATGATTGAACCAACCTGTTTTGAAGAGGCCATCAAGGATAAATTTTTGAATAAGGCCATGGATGAAGAATTGGATCAAATAGAGAAAAATGACACCTGGGAATTGGTTCCAAGACAAAAGGATAAGAATGTGATCGACACAAGTGGGTATACAAGAATAAATTAAAGGAATATGGATAGGTTAGAAGAAACAAAGCTAGATTGGTATGTAAAGGATATGCACAGGTTGAAGGAATCGACTTTGAAGAGACATTTTCTCCAGTTGCCAAAATGGAAGAAATCCGATTGCTTTTAGCTTATGCATGCTCCAAAAATATTAAACTATATCAGATGGACATAAAATCAGATTTTCTGAATGGGGGACTTGAAGAAGAAGTCTACATTGAACAACCAGAAGGATTTCAGTTGTCAGAGAATGCATATTATGTGTGTAAATTAAATAAGGTCTTGTATGGTCTAAAAAAGGCTCCTAGAGCATGGTACTCTAGACTAGATAAATATTTACAACAAGCAGGGTTCAGAAAAGGAAGTGCAGACAACAACCTCTACATCAAGGTAACTCAAGATAGTATTTTATTAATTGAAGTTTATGTTGATGATATTATTTTTGGAAGTATTGATGACAGGTTAAGCCTAAAATTTGCAAAGGACATGCAGAATGAATTTGAAATGTCATTACTTGGAAAACTATCCTTCTTTCTGGGTCTTCAGATATGTCAAAGAAACCAAGAAATTTTTATTTCTTTAACCAAGTATATCAGAGAAATGCTCAAGAGGTTCAGAATGGAAGATTGCAAACCAATTATCACTCCCATGAAAACCAGTTGCAAGTTGAGCAAATATGATGATTCAAAGTCTACATATCATAGGTAATACAAGTCAATGATTGGTAGCCTACTATATGTGACAACATCCAGACCAGATGTAATGCAGGTAGTTGGACAGGTTGCACAATTTCAAGAAGCACCAAAGGAATCACATGTATTAGCAGTGAAGATGAATTTTAGATATCTCAAAGGAACATAAGAGTTTGGATTATGGTATCCAAAAGGAAAGGATCTATCACTTATTTCCTACATAGATGCAGATTGGGTAGGTTGCATTGATGATCGACAAAGCACCAATGGAGAAGCATTCTACTTGGGTGAGTGTTTAGTATCATGGTTAAGCAAGAAACAATCATCAATATCCTTATCTACGGCGGAGGCAGAGTATATTACAGCAACAACATGTTGTACACAGGTTCTATGGATGAAACAAACTCTGATAGATATACAGGTTGAGTATGATGAGACCATTCCAATCTATTGTGATAATACAAGTGCCATCAATATCTCAAATAACCTGGTGATGCACTCCAAGATGAAGAAAATTCTAATAAAGTATCACTTTCTATGGGAATAGGTTGCAGAGAAGAACATCAGAGTTGAACATGTGGGCACAAAAGAACAAGTGGAAGACATATTTACAAAACCGCTTCCACGGGAAGCCTTCGAGTATCTTCACCAGAGACTTAGAGTAATTTCTACTCCAAAATGAATGCTTTTGAATGCTTATCTTATATTTCTTATATTTACACGAGGAAGTACCATAAAGAAGACAATTCAGGTCAGGAGATCAGTTTCAGGAAGAGTTTAGTTAGGGGGAGTATCCCCAAGGATAGTTCGGTTAGGGGGATTAGCCCCAGATGGCAAGATACCTTTACCATTGATGAAAAAGGGGGATATATTTATCATATGCAAAGCACATAGGAATTGTTCTTGGGGGAGTGATGGTCACATGGGGAGCATGAGTGATATGACTTCAATATTGCATGACATGACTTCATTATTGCATCAGAGTGTTGCCATCAATGCCAAAGGGGGATATTGTTGATTAATTGGGTTGGTTGTCATTGATGTCAACCCTTGAATAAAGTCTGATAGAAAATTATGATAGCACAAAGGTTTGGGTAATGGACCAAAGTTTGTTTGATGGATAATGGTATGAGTTTTGATATATTTTCAGGTAATACTATTCTAGATGGATAGTACATGTCATGTCATTTTCATTGGTATGTGGAACGTAACATAACTCCTCACGATTAGAGAGTTATGGCCGTGTGAAGTTGGAGAACCCTCATGAGTCATCTAGAAGCCCCAAAAGGTCAAAGTAGTCAAAGTGTTTGCAAAATAAATTATTTAAATAATAAAGTTAATGGAGAACTCCCTAAAATAAGGAAAGTGGGATGTTACATGAAAGTATAAATAAGAGGCAAGACTCTCTCATTTAATCACACTTGAACCTATTGAATATCATTGAATATCTATTTTGTGAAAGGTTATTTGGGCAAGTATTATTGATAGAGAAAAGTGCAGCAGGAAAAGTGTGACAGAAAAAGTGCAGCAAGAAAACTGTGGCAGAAAAAGTGCAGCATAAGAAGTGCGACGAAAAAATTGTGGCAAAAAAAGTGCAACAGAAAAATTGCGGCAGAAAAAGTGTGACAAAAAAATCATGGCAGAAAAAGTGCGGAAGAAAAATCACGGCAAAAAAATCGCAGCATCAACATGGTTGGGGTCTATTTATGAGAGATATGGCACATCTTGTTTGAGGTACATGTTTGGTACATGGTTGATACAAGTAGTTGATGAGTTGGCACATACATGAGGTGTATAGTTGATGAGTTGGCACATACATGAGGTGTACAGTTGATGTTGTCGGTACATCTTGATGAGTCAAGGTCGATGCATGGTTGATGCATGATACATGTTGGTTCAGGTTTTTTGGTGCAGGTTGATTGGTACAATTTGTTACAAGTTATTGGTATAGGTTGACAATGATAGGTTGACAGTGGTAGTGGTTGATTCAGTGACAGTGACCGATTGTCTACATTTGGCATTTATATTTCAGGGTGGTTGGATGGGGCAAGGACATGTGGTTGTAGCCAACTTCTAGTTGTAGCCGGAAAACAAAGGGGGTTGTAGCCTCCTTCTGGTTGTAACCATATAATTGTGGAGTTGGAGCTTCCCTCAGGTTGTAGCCTGAGAAAGTAGGGGGTTGGAGCCTCCTTCTAGTTGCATTTGGAAAACAAAGGAAGTTGGTACTTCCAATCAATGTAATTATTCAAGGCATTTAAGAAAAAGCATTGCGTGGTTTTCTCTCGCTTTGGGTTTCCACGTAAAAACAATGGTGTACTGTGTATGTTGTTGAGGAAAAGATATGAATGATATTACTCAAGAATTTTTAGATTTTTCTTGGCTAAAGAAAACTAGACGGGAATGTCACCCTATGTTTATAGCCATCAAAATTAATATCCTAACTCACAAATATTGATTACAAGTGCTTACGATAGTCTTTTTATAAATAAAAGCTTCCTGGAAAATTCATTATTTGTATGATTTTCATAATATAACAGTTGCTAAAATAAATTTAGAGAAAGAAGCAAAGACACCAAGATGATAATCAAGATAGATGAGACATAAATAAATCCTTTATTTCATTCCAATTCACCAAAGAGTAATTCTCTTTACAAAATTTTGTAAAGACGTTTTGGACCAAAGTCAAACTTAGACATCCCTGATGGAACATACAAAAGGACCTTTGACAAAAAATCAAAAGATGAACTCTAAAACATGGATTAGCTTGCCATAGATTGCTCCCTACTCGACTTTGCACAATAGCCTTTGTTAGTCATGAAAACTAATTCGCAAACAGACAAGTCTACACAGAATATCAAAGATAGATCAACACCTCTAAAAAACAAGTATCTGAATGATGTAATTCAGCCCTGAATCTTGTTGTCTACAATAAGACCCTGCTATCATAAAAAAAATTTAGGCTTGTGATAAATTAAGGAATGAATGAAAACTAAACTATCTCCATAAACTCAAAGAACAAACATTAATATGATTCTCCTTCTATCCTCCTCTTGTTCCTCCCTTTCTTTTCCCTTTAAGAAAATTAGAATTTGTTGAAGTAGTTAAAATACTTCATTAGTTAAGTTAACTAAAAAATCAACCAAATTTTTAGTTAGGGGGAAGAGTAATAAATCATAATAAGGGTTTAAAATAAATAATAACTAGTAGGTGGGACCCCTTGTGACTCCCTTTAGCTCTTAACAATCATAACATAACTAGTTAATTAAGAAAAAAAACCCTCCTTGTGACTCCCATCATCACATTCACATTTGACCATTTATCTCATTGATATTTGAAATTATTTTCAAAAGATATATTACTCATATATCCAAAGAAAACATGTTGTCCAAAACCTTTGAAGTCAACTATCATCAAAATAAATAAAATAAAACTCAAAAACCATATTTTCCACTCTGAGATGCAATCTTTCCTTGATTGTTGTTGTCACCCTTTGATTTCTCTGAAATTGCCTTTGGCTGCGCTGATCCTTTAGGCCTAATTTCGATGATCACATGAGAACAATGGTCCCTCAAATGCATCTGGGAAGACACGGATTTATCAGAGCCATTGGAGGCTGAGGAAGGGGCAACAATGAATTTTCCTTTTTCAGAGGCATGGTGGGCCTCGGTTTTCAACCTTTTGCTAGCATGAGAAGACCGAGCTGGTGAGTGGATAGGTGCATCTTGGACAATCTGGTTAATAGGTAGGGGAGTAGGTAAGGACAAATTGGGCCAACCACGATGTTGGGAGACTACTGGGTGGACAATCACTTTCGATCTATCATTTTCGGGAACCTTGGGTTGCAATGAGACATGAGGAGGCATGGGAATACCATGGGCATGTGGAGCTTGGAAGGGAGGCTTTTCAAACCTAGGTTGAACCACCCCTTTCCCAATCCAATTGAAAAATCCAGCTTGAAATAACTGGACTAACTCTTGCGAGTTAGCATCAAAGTGTATGGAGAATCTTGGCCTTCTTGGGCCTCTGTTCCAATTGCCTCTCCCTCGGTTGCCTCTTCCATGGCTACCTTGACTGAAAATACTCATTCCTTCATGCATGATTGATTAAAAAATAGTTCCTTTACAACATACATGGAAACTCCCTAAAAATATGAAATAGACTTTGGCTCAACAACATATCAGACTCATGCAATCCAATCCATATAAATTGTTTAACTATTGTCATTGAGCAGGGGATGAACAAAAGGTCATGGTATATGCTAGGGGTTTGTATTGAGAGAAACATGATAAAATGAGGGGGGAAAGAAACATGGTTACCGCTAAAAGGAAACAAACAATCAAATGTAATGCAAACCAAAGAAAATATTACTGTGATCAACCAAAAAACTTTGACTTCAAACTCCTTCAATACAAAATTATTCTTGACTGTAATTAAATTTTAGAACAGGGAGTGAAAAATGAATGTGGGAAGGTGATGGGGTTGTAATTAGAGAAAAACGAAATAATGGTAGGGAAAAAGAGCGGATATTGTTCATAAAATTAATTAAGTAATCCATAAAACCATTCTGTAAAAGGAAATAACACCAACCAAATAATCATTGTGATCAAATGAAAACTATTGTGCATAATTCAATTAATTATGTGCATTGTCTTGTTCACTGTTTGTAATTAGATTTTCAACATAGTGTCACCAAACAAGACAACATGCATTCCACAACAACCTGTAAAAGAATTTTTTTCGTTCTAATTTTTCCACTTACTATTTTAAAACAATTTCCAAATGAACACATAGTCACTTATTTCCACTTTGTTCAGCATAAAAAATCAACCACCTTCCATGAGTTATTTCCTTAATCAAACATAGACACAAAACACATGCCCTATTTCATCCATCAATTTCGTCCAACAATTAAATTGTGATGAGACCACACGTCACAACACATGTGTCTACCTCTGCTACGATGCATGATATTCATCAACACACATAACAGACAACCAAATACAACCATCAATATTTTAATTGCAAGATCCTGACTTGCCATTTAACCACATAGAAAACAATCACCATTTTAACTCATACTACTTGGAATATACAGACCATTCAATAAAACACAAAGTATTTTCACTGTACAGGTCCAACTACTCTGAATCTAAACATCCACAATGTTGGACTATCAATCAATATAATGGGATAGCAACATTAGGCCTGATCTCATCTCATAAATTGATCAAATTTGCAACGAAACGATATTGTTTAAGAGCCCGTGACCATGACTGATGGCACAATCAAATAATATACATAGCATATATAGTGGATGGCCATGCCATAATACCATGATTGCAATGCTTCCATTGTCAATTTAAAACACATAGTCACAACAACCATCAAATCAACATAACATGTTGTAGGAAGGATACACATACCCATGCATCATGCATGAAACAATTGTTGTGACTTAATCAATTAAAACTAATGTTTGGTTAAAAAATCAATAATCACCATGTAAAAGACAACGAATGTGTATTCGATCTCATTTCTCCAATCAACCAATTAACAATGTTGAACTTATCAATTAGACTATTATAATAACCAATCGTGGTGACTAAATACCAATAACCACAACCACTGGCCAAAAATAGAACACTATCGACGATGCACCACTAACTCATAACCGTCAACCATGTATCCAAGAAGACATAACGAGTTCCTCTTATAAAAAAATGGGCTTTGAGTAATCAAGGATTATCCCTATGGACCAACACAAGGAGACTGGAGTTGACCCCCACCATTAGGTGAGAACTTCCAAAACCAATGGTGCACACACAAGGTATACCACCACTAACTCGTAGAAAGGGTGACAACTCCCATGATAGGACATACTATGAACAAAGGAGAAAGGCTTCACTTTGGTCTTGTAACAACACTTAGAACATGCAGGGTATAACCCTCATGATTTTCCCAATGAAATGAAGAATGTTGGGATAACACAGATCTGAGAAAAAGAACTCAACCTTAAGCAAGCCCATTGGCATAATGACTATCATAACCCCCTACACAAACACCAGCAACATGAATGAACCCATACCCAATTGAACGATACGTAGTGACACAAAGTGTTTCAAACCTGACAAACCCCATAACATCAAACGACTGAGTATGGTGATAACAAAGCATGGAGACAGCCATCCAATCTGGACTGAATGGAAACCCTTCAACCAGGGCCAATAAGTATGACAGAGATCCTTCATGGATTCTAAACTCAGAATGATCAATGAAACTATAACTTTGAAGATTATTGCAATGAAACCACACCAACCATTCATTCCATAAAAATATCACAAATTTACACAGTTGCCAGACTTAAGGAAATCATAGACCCATACATCATCGAGCCAATTTATATTTCATAACTAGAGCGGGTTCATGGATGGTGAAAAGACATACCTGTAACCACGAAAAACCTTAAAACGCAAGCTTGGACGAGCAGTTCTTCCTCTTCTTGAAAATCAGAGCTTAACCTCAATGAACACAATTGAACAATAGCCAGGGTGACAGCCAATGGGAGGGGTATGAGTGACGTGCAATAAATGCATGTCACCTCCACCCCCCTTCATTCAATTCATTAGTACACACCATCCAACCTTCCATAAATTCACTTAATTAATCTATGCATCAAACTTAACATCCATCACTTTGTCAAACTCACCACCCACATCACATTTAACCATTTCCAACCATAAGGCATATTAACCATGTTTTCATAAAACTCCATAAGATGCATAGCTATTAACTTGTTAGCTAGGATTAACAACTATTATTTTAATTTCAATGCATGTGGTGTAGCATAGTAGCATAGTTTAATTCCTTCTTTTTTCATTTTGTTCATAATGCTTTTGTCTCTTTTCAACTGCTCTTATGTAATATTACTAACATATATCTTGTGCAAGTGTCGCAACAATGAATCCAGGAATAGATTACAAGGGTAAAAATGGATAACATAATCCATCATAACATAAAAATAGATCCTAGAGGAATGGAGACAACACATAACATGCCTTTGTTGGACAACTGAGAGGGGGGGGGGTTAATTAGTTGTTACCGAGCTTAAAAAAATATGCTTATTTTAAACTCTTTACAAAGCACTCAGTGAAAATCACAATAATGCAGGGAGGTAAGAAATAGAATATTCAACATCAATCACACACATGAAATATATAGAAACAAATATTTCCTAAGGAAACCCATAAATGAAAAAAACTCTTCTTCTTGACATGATAAGTAATCTTTATTTTCTGTACATTATCATTCTTATGAGAACCAACTCATTGTGAGGCTACCACCTCTATTTTGCAAGATGCAACTTGCTGAGAGCACCGAATCTTTGGTTTCTTTAGCACCCACTAGAAGGAAGCACCAACTCCCTAAGTGTTTCAGCACCAACCAGATGGAAGCACCAACATCCAATCACATAGGCACCGACCTGTATAACAAAGAACAATAGTTATCCCTTGCACCACCCTGCCACCCCTGTTTTTCTGGTTGCAACCAGATGGAAGCTACAACTCCCTATGTTCAAGCACCCGCTTGAAACTCTGAGAACAAAAATCCTCCCTAGCACCTCCCTACCACCCTGAAATATAAATATTTTCTTTTCTGAAAATTTTTACAATGATATAGTGTTTGTCAAAAGGCTTACCAGTCTAATGACTATTTTTCTGCACTTCTCTGCTCTGCCTACATCAATGTCTTCCTGCTCGCATCTCCTTGAGCTTTCTATTCTTCTTCTCTGTCTCTGCATGCACACCTCAGTTTTTTCTTCCTCTCTCATATAAGCATATATGTCCCGTCTCTTTATTCTGCACTTTATGCTCTGTGTATTATTTCCATTCAATGCTCTATGCCTCTTCTGTGTGTTTCATATCTTGCACACAACATGATTCTACCCACATGAATAACTCTCCACAAAAACAACGATATATTCTATGTTTTGTGTTTTTATACTCTCTATGCACCTTCTGTATACTTCATGCCACACCTCTTCACTACGTCAAAGTTCTCCCTACAGGTCGTTCACTTCATCTCATCCTCTCGACTGCTATCCAACTAAATACACACACTTCTCTATTCTGCATGTATTTCTCATGTCGATATCTACTTGATCATCATACAAACACTTCATCTTCTCTTATTGTTATTCAAGGTTCTTTGAATTCTCTGCCAATTATCCTAAGAATCCTTTGTTTCTCTGTTAGTCACAATTATTTGTCCTCTCTAGCAGTTATAGTCAGTCGGTTTGGGATCCTTTGACTCCTAATCCCCTTCCTTCTCGTGATCGATGGCTGTGACATGGGGCCAATCACTTTGAGACTTCAAGTTTCGGGTCATCTATCATGAGTCACCCCGATTCTCCCAACTCTTGATCTCTCGAACTCTGAAGTGGAGATTAGTGACATGCTAGCTCTTCCCTAGATATGACCTTGGGTGATGATTTCATGTGACCATGCAATTGTGTGCGGGTCTATAGGAGGTTTGAGGACAACCCTATTTTCACCTCGTAGTTCACTAAAAGCTTCCACACGTCCTTTCTCCAAAACTGTGGTTTCGATTACGGCTCGCTCATGAGAAATTAAGGCCCAAGCATGTTCTGGTCCCCCAATGGAGCATGAACGTCGATCTCGTGATATTGATGGTGCTCCTGAATGAATGGTTCAGATCTATCCACTCAAGTCTGTGGACCAAATCTCTCCTTCCTCCATCAACGATTGAGGTTTCCTTCATGATTCGGGATCCGGGAGGTTCAAATATCAAACCTTGTTGTTGCTGACTAGATATCTTCTAAAATGGAAGATTTGCTGACGTCTATCCTCTTCAATCGATTGATCTTCCTTATTTCCTTTGTCCACGTGAAATCCTTGGTCTCAATGATTAGATGACACGTGTCCCTCCAAACCAACGAACGAGATCAATTTCTCCTTTCAGGCTTTGGGAGTTTCGATTCTCAAACTCCTCTTTCTTCCAAAGAATTTCACCCAGAGTCCACAATCCAACGACACGTCTCTCTTTTGGATTGACGATCATGATCCTTTCGGGTATTCGGGGTTCAGAATTCTCGATTCTCAACTAGAAATCCTTAAGTGAGATTTCCCTGAAATCTCAGATCAGATGACACGTACTCCCCTTGATGATCAACGATCGATATTTGTCTTCGACGATTTTCATGTTCTCCCCATCCACAAAACCTCCAAAGTTGTGGATCTCATGCCACTTGTCGTCCTCGACGATGGACGACCCCAAACCACTTTGGGACTTCAAAAATTTTGGCAAGTGCTAGTGGCAAAGATCACAAAGTAAAAATCCCAGAGTGACATCACTTAATGATGTGTCATAACCCTAGTAGTTGCCACATGTCACTCATATTTGTGATTTTCCTATACATGAAATGTCGAATCAACTTGACACTTATGATCGTCTTATTGCACCATGTGTCCTTGCTGATGTGGTATTCCATGTGTCCTTGTTGACGTGATCTACTGATGTGGTCTGCCACATGTCCTTGAGGATGATATTTATTGATGTAATCTGCTGACGTAGATATCCATGATCTAATGGTCATTGTCTGATCTCCAGATCCAACAATCCTTATTCATTTTGGATTTTTGGGCTTCGGGTTTTTCAAATCTCAAACTTTCAGGAGCGTAACATCCTCGCATATCTATATCCAAAGTGAATTCTATTCGTTCAATCATGATCTTGGATTGATGGCTCGATCTTTCTGTGATGCAACTTTTCTAGCTTATCCTATCCTTACACTCGAAATTGATTCGAGGGCTGACGAAAGTTCACATCATGGGGATTTCAAATCTCAAAATTTCCTAAGTGTAAACTCCTCGCATCTTTAGACCCAAACTAAACGTTGTTCATCGATCATGTTCTCAGATTGATGACTATATATTTCTTTGCTCTCCTCCTGTCCGAACTTTGATCTGTCAACCACTGTCACTCCTCCGCCCGAGCTTACAATTTCTTCTGACTTGGAAGAATATCTAAGTGTCAAAGGCCTCAACCTTTGATCCTTCTGCGAGTATTGATGACTTGGACCTCATATGTGCTTCTGGAAACTGCTATCTCTTCTGAGATTTCTCATTTTTGCATAGTGTTCGCTTCTCCTCCTAAGCTTACACTTCTTTTTGAGCTTTTATCTATGCATAATTACACTATTCCTCCCAAGATTTGATTTTCATATTGTTTTCTTCTTCTTTTGAACTTATACTTTTGCGTTTGCCATCATTATTGATTTCCTTATTTTTGATTTTATTCCTGTAAACATATCATTGTCACTGTTGTTCTTTCCATCAATGACAAGCACACTTTTCCTACAAACATGCCAACAATACCCCCCTTTGGCATTGATGGCAACCCTGAAAGACTACACTGTTCTACTTATATCTCTAATTGTAGCATCCATAACACAACTTTTCTCCCCCTTTGACATCAATGTCAAAGAAAACATGCTCCCCCTGATCTATTGTAGTACGTTTTCAGAGGTATCATATATTCAACCAACACAAACTCCCCCTAACAGGATGGATTCTTTTATTCGATTCTTGTAGAGTATTTGTATCTAACTAAGGGTCCTCTCCTTATGATTCTTGGACCTGTTCATATTCATCTTTAGCTATTTCCTCTGTAGGAGACTCAATATTTCTCACCTCTCTTACTGGGACTCCTTCATCAACCTTTTCTTGTCATAATTGAATGACTCCCCTTGTCACTCTTCTCTAATCTTCTATTACAACAACTTCATTTTTCTTTCATGATGCCTACAATACAAGACTTTTATGACCATATTCATCACAATAAAAAACTGTTACAAACACTCTCATACCTACTTTTCCTTTTTACAAATGAAGGACCTATGTTAGACTTCTTAGGAGTATTGATTTATTCCTTGTTGTATCCAAGACCGGATTTGTCATTTGGTGATCTCTGACTATCCAAGATCTCATCTAGGGTTATGAAGTTGTTCAAGAACTTGATTTGGGAGTTTTACTTCTCAACCTTCACAACTTCTTGTTATGGCTTATGACATGATTCTTCTTCTACTTCTTCTTTTTTTGCATGGGAGGATTCAATATCAACATCATTATCTGTCCTTATGGCTTTAACCACCACTTGTCTTGTGTTTACATTTTTTACCTTACAATATTTGGACATGGAAACCTCTTCACAGCCTTTGCCACACATTTGAATTATACTGAGAAAATTATGTTTCAGGCCATCTACAAGAAGAACATCCTGGGAATCTCCTTTTCCATTACTCAAACTCACCATCCATTTACCCTTGATTTTACCTGGTTCATCATTTTCAAAGATCACATTTCCTGTTTTGATTTTACTTATATGCATAATCTTATCCTTTTCTCCATTCATGTGGTTGGAACATCCACTGTCTGTATTCCAGTAGTCATTTTTTTTTTTAGTTGAAGTTACTAGACCACATTTTTCACTATCTTTCTTTTTCCATGTGCTAGTCTTTCTAGCTAAGAGCTTTATCCTTGGATCTTCTTTGTAATTATTTAGATGGCAGTTTGCAGCTTTGTGGATGAAGCTATCGTAGTTATAACATTCAATTTCATTGTTCAATCCGTCAAAGTGATTGTTGCAATGTTGTCTACTCATTGACTATTTATTATTTCTTGACCTCCTTAGTTGCATGTTTCTAAACTCAATTTGACAATTTGGAATCTGTGGTTTTTTTTTAATTGGATGTATCCTTATCTGTTGTGGAAGATATTTATTCCTTGGGTGTCTTGATTGCTCATGTATAAATCTTAAGGAACAATTTACATCTTTGTGGCCAAAGTTAGAACAGTAGAAACAATATCCATAGAAGAAATATTTGTACTTGGAAAATGGTTGTCTTCGTTGAGCAGGTCAATTTATTCGATGTTGATGATTTCCTTGAGCAGAGGGCATATTATTCCTTTGTTCTATAGATTCAGTTCTGGAACCTTTTTCTTTACTCCTTTATGGGTGATTATCTTCCTTTGTTTCTGTAGGTTTCATGCTGTCATTGGTTGTAGATTTGACAAACTTGATGGGTTCTTTGTTGCTTGGTGGACCACTACTTGATCCTTCTTCATAACCCAAGCTAGTCTTCAACTTTGGATTTCTTTTTTGATTCAGAATGGTGGCTAGTCCTTCTGAGGCTTTGATACTTCACAGATTCTGATGATACAAGGATTGAAAGTTCTCCAACTCTTTTCTAGTTATAACTACTTCTTCTTCCAGAGCTTCACATCTTGCCTTCTTTTATGACAACTGTTGTTTCATAATGTCTTTGGTTTTCTTTGCCTCTTCTAATTCCAATTTTAGCAAGGACAAGTATTCATTAGGTTTTTTACTACCTTTATCGAACTATATCGACAATTGTTTTTTCTTTCTCTTCTTAATTTTGAGTCTGTCAATCTCTTCCAAAGCGTTGATCAACTCTCCTTCTAAGTCAACCACAACTTCTTCATCATAAACATAACTTCCTGTGCTTTTATTATCATAATCCTCTTTGGAAATAAGCACAAAGTCATTTACCTTATCTTCACAGGAAGAGTCACTATCTGTGTCTTCTGAAGAGTCATCATTGTTCACACATAAAATTTTATTTTTATCAAATCTTTTGGATTTGTACTTCTCTTCACCTTCAGAGTTATGCTCCTTATTCTTCTGTGGACACTTAGATGCAAAGTGACCTATCTTTCCACAGTTAAAACATTTGAAGGGAAACTTGCCTGATCCTTTCTTTAGTCTTCTCACAAATTTTGCTTCAATTTCATGAGGCTCAGAATCCTCATTCTTGTTTTCTTTAAATGATGCTTCTCTAGTGGTAGATTTATCTTTAATAATCCTCATTTCATAAGTAGTTAGAGTTCCTAGGATTTTATCAATAGACAAAGTCTTAAGATCATTCAGTTCTTATATTGCAGAAACTTTTGGATTGAATCTATCAGGCAAAGATCTTAATATCTTCTGAACTAATAATAAGTCTTCAATCTTCTCACTAAGACCTTTGATGGCATTCACAAGCTCCTCAAATCTTAAGATTTTTTTTTTAACTCTCTCATCCTTATTCATATTTAGTTGTTCAAATTGTGATCTATAGGTTTGAAGCTTGGAATCCTTTACCTTCTCATTACCTTCATAACTGCTAACGAGTTTGTCCCACATTGCTTTGGCATATTCTAAGTCCATAACTTTTACAAATTCTGCTTCTGCAAGACCATTTAGAATAGCATTCATAGCCTTAGCATTGAAGCTAAATTCTAGCTTGTCATCCTTATTAGCTAGTACAACTGGCTTTACATAACCAGTCTCTACCACATCCCATACATCTGCACCTAAGGCCATTATGTAGGTTCTCATCCTAACTTTCCAGAAGCCAAAGTTTGTTCCATTGAACAAGGGGGCCTTATTGGTTGAATTTCCTCGATGGATAGTCATGTTTAAGCTCTAGGATCTACCCTTAAATAAAGGGAACTTGCTCTGATACCAATTGTTAGACAACTGAGAGGGGGGGGGTGAATCAGTTGTTACAAAGCTTAAAAAAATATGCTTATTTTAAAATCTTTACAAAGAACTCAATGAAAATCACAATAATGTAGGGAGGTAAGCAATAAAATATTCAACATCAATCACACACATGAAATATAGAAAGACATATATTTCCTATGGAAATCCATAAAGGGAAAAATATCTTCTTCTTGATATGATAAGTAATCTTTGTTTTCTGTACATTATCATTCTTATGAGCACTAACTCATTGTGAGGCTACCACCTCTATTTTGCAAGCTGCAACTTGGTGAGAGCACCAACTCTCTGGTTTCTCTAGCACCCACTAGAAGGAAGCACCAACTCCCTGGTTTCTCTAGAACTCACTAGAAGGAAGCACCAACTCCCTAAGTGTTCCAACACCAACCGGATGGAAGCACCAACTTCCAGTTACACAGGCACTAACCTATATAATAGAGAACAACATTTATCCCTTGCACCACCTTGCCACCCTGGTTTTTCTGGCTATAACCATATGGAAGCTACAACTCCTTATGTTCAAGCACCCACTTGAAACTCTGAGGACAACAGTCCTCCCTAGCACCTCCCTACCACCCTGAAATATAAATATTTTCTTTTCTGAAACTTATTAGAGTGATACAATGTTTTTCAAAAGGATTTTCATTCTCATCACTGTTCTATTGCACTGCTCTACTATGCTTGCGTCAGTGTCTTCCTTCTCACATCTCCTTGAGATTTCTGTTCTTCTGATCTGTCTCTGCATGCACACCTCAGCTTTCTCTTCCTCTATCAAATAAGAATATATATCCTGTCTCTTTCTTCTATGATTTATGCTCTGTGTATTATTTCCATTCAATGCTTTACGCCTCTTTTGTGCATTTCAGCTCTTGCCCACAACATGATTCTACCCACATGAATAACTCTCCACAGAAGAAATCACCTCTTCTTTTTTCTGTGTTTTTATACTCTCTGTGCACCTTCTGCATACTTCATGTCGTGCCTCTTCACTGCGTCACAGTTCTCCCTATAGGTCGTTCACTTCATCTCATCCTCTCGACTGCATGGATATCCAACTGAACACACTCACTTCTATGTTCTTCATGTATTTCTCACATCGAGTCATCTACTTTATCATCATACAAACATTTCATCTTCTCTGGCCATTATTCAAGGTTCTTGGGCTTCTTTGCTAGTTATCTTGAGAATCCTTTGTTTCTTTGTCAGTCACAATTATTCATCCTCACTGGTAGTTACATTCAGTCAATTTGGGCTCCTTTGACTCCTAAGCCCCTTCCTTCTCGTGACCACTGGCTATGACCTGGGAACAATCACTTTGGGACTTCACATTTCGGGTCATTTTTCATGAGTCACCCCGATTCTCCCAACTCTCGATCTCCCAAAATCTAAAGCAGAGCTTAGAAACATGCTATCTCTTCCCTAGATATGACCTTGGGAGATGAGTTCATGTGACCACGCAATTGTGGGTAGGTCTATAGGTGGTTTGAGGACAACCTGATTTTCACCCCACAATTCACTACAAGCCTCCATGCATCCTTTATCCAAAATCGTGGTTTCAATTGCGGCCCGCTCATGAGAAATTAAGGCCTGAGCATGTTCTAGACCCGCAATGGAGCACGACCGTCGATCTCATGATATTGACAGTGCTACTAAACGGACAATTCAGATTTGTGATCTCAAATTTGCAGACCATATCTCTCCTTCCTCCATTAACGACTGAGGTTTCCTTCATGATTCGGGCTACAGGAGATTCAAATCTCAAACCTTATTGCTCCTGACTGGATATCTTCCAGAATGGAATATTTGCTGACATCTGTCCTCTTCAATTGATGGATCAGCCTTCTTCCCTTTGTCCATGTGCAACCCTTGGCCTCAATGATCAGATGACATGTGTCCCTCTAAACTAAAAGATGATATTGATTTCTCCTTTCAGGCTTTGAGAATTTCGATTCTCAAAATCCTCTTTCTCCCAGAGAATTTCACTCAGAGTCCATGATCCAATGACATGTGTCTCTTTTGGATCGACGGTCACGATCCTTTTGGGTATTCAGTGTTTGGAATTCTCAAGTCTCAACTAGAAATCCTTAAGTGAGATTTCTCCTAAATCTCAGATCAACTGACACGTACTCCCCTTAACGATCAACGGTCTATATTTTTCATCGATGATTTTCATGTTCTCCCCATCCAAAAAACTTCTGAAAGTTGTGGATCTTGCGCCACCTATCCTCCTTGATGATGGACGACCCCAAACAAATTCGGGACTTCAGAACTTTGGGAAAGTGCTGGTGGCAAATATCCCAAAGTAAAAATCCTGGAGTGACATCACTTGATGATGTGTCATAACCCTAGTATCTTCCACATGTCACTCATATTTGTGATTTGCATGTACATGAAATGTCGAATCAACTTGACACTTGTTAGCATCTGATTGCACCATGTGTCCTCATTGACGTGGTCTTCCACGTGTCCTTGCTGATGTGGTTTGCTGACATGGTCTACCACATGTCCTTGAGGATAAGATTTGCTGACATAATCTGTTGACGTAGATATCCCTAATCTAATGGTCATTGTCTAATCTCCAGATCCGACGATCCTTATTCATTTTGGATTTTCGGACTTCGATTTTTTCAAATCTCAAACTTTCAAGAGCGTAACCTCCTTGCATCTCTATATCCGAAGTGAATACTATTCGTTCGATCAGGATCTTGGATCAACGGCTCTATCTTTATGTGATGTAGCTTTTCTAGCTTATCCTGTCATTCCACTCGAAATTGATCTGACGGCTGACAAAACTTCGCATTCTGAGGATTTCAAATATCAAACTTTCTTGAGTGTAAAATCCTATCATATCTAGACCCAAACTAAACGTTGTTCTTCGATCATGTTCTCGGATCGACGACTCGATCTTTCTGTGCGCTCCTCCTCCCTAGACTCTGATTCATCGGCCACTATCACTCTTTCTCCAGATCTTATGATTTCTTCCAACTTGGAAGAATTTCTAAGTGTCAAAGGCCTCAACCTTTGATACTTCTGCGAGTCCTGATGACTTGGACCTCTTTTGCGCTTCTGGAAACTGCTATCTCTTCGGAGCTTTCTCGTCTCTGCATAGTGTTTTCTTCTCCTCTTGATATTATTCTTATTTCCGAGCTTTGATATTTGCATACTTATGCTATTCCTCCTAAGATTTGATTTTCATAATGTTCGCTTCTTCTTCTAAGCTTATGATTTCCTTATTTTCCATCATTGTTTCTTTCCTCATTGCTTCTTTTCTTCCTATAAACATATCATCATCGTTGTTGTTCTTTCCATCAATGACAAGCACACTTCTCCTACAAACATGCCAACATCCTTATCCATCATTCATTTGTCACAATTAGAACCAACATATATAGGCCTCATCCATCGCCAATAAAACCAAGATTTCATCAATCATGTAGAACCCTATAAGCGATGTTGAATAGAAGCATAAAAGTGAAATAAGAACCAGATATGATCTCCCAATCTACAAGGGGGTCCCACCTACTAGTATCATATATCTTGTTAGCTTATAATAATAGGCTTAAGCAAAAATGAAAAAACTTCGTTGTTATTTTAATGGTCAATAAACTAGCAACTCCACAGGGAAATTTGTTTTCAATAGATTTAGAACTCAGAACTCATGTTTTCACAGACCAAGAACAACAAGTGAAGAAGATATAACCAAGAAATGCAACAGGGGGAAGTGAGCAGATTTAATGGAAAAATGACTGGGAATTCAAGAATAACTCATGAAAAGTGTTAAGTATGAGGGGTTTTACCATTGTGTGCATAATCATCCAACCGAGATCGACTCTTAACTTCAAGGAGAAATTTTATGGAATTGCTTTCTTAAATTCTGAAATGGATGAAGAAAAGGAAAGCAGAAGCGGGAGATAACCCAAATTTGTCTCTAGACAACAATGGAAGTAGATAACAAATTCAAGGGTGCCTTCAAGGGAAACATCCTAACAATAGTGTAAGATTGATTGTTATTGACTAACAATGCTTCGCAGGAGTGTCACTGTGGAAAAACTGATCCAAAATCTTATATTGACCAAACTAACTAGAGATGGTAGGAAACAATATCATGACATAAGTAAAATTGCAAAGATTGAAACAACAACAATAAAATGACAAAAATGTAAAAAGGAGTAAAAAATATTTTTAAAATAGAAAGTAGAATTCAAACTATTGTAAAGCACAAAAGAAATCATGCAAAATTGAAAGCAGAGCTAGGATACTAGTATACAAAAAATCCAAACAACATTAGAACTTTTCACGTTGGTCCCTCATAATGTTTCAAGCGAGAACCATTAGTGCTGTAGGAAAAAAAATTCTCCTGTAAAGACTTTAGAATGTAAGAGTTAGTATCCAGGACAAAAGCAATTTTGAACGAACCCAGAAATAACACTTGGAAGTATGAGGTAACTATCATCCCCTTAACGTATATGATTAGATCATCAAGGTAGATATGGATACTGATAAATTCATCAAGAGTTGTGTGTATAGGTCTTTTAAAAGTGGTACTTGCATCAAGGAAGCCAGAAAATAGGCACTTATAAGTCATGGTACCCCAATTGGTGATAAGAGTGGTTTTGTGAACATCTGCCCCTTTTCCTTTGATTTTACTGTAACCCCAAAAAAATTCAAGGGCCTCATGTATGACCTTACAACCTCCTGCAGAATCATTTCCATATTAAGAGGAGGAAAAGGATTTCTGATAATAGCCTGACTGAAGGTGCGAAAATTAATGAAAGTTCTAATATGATCAGTAGTCTTTGAAACAGGTACCCAATTGGAAACCCATTTAGGGTAGACTGGAAAAATTATCCTAGCCCTTAATAAATTTTCCAACTCCCTTTGAAAAGTTACTTTAAATGCAGAGTTAATAGGTCTTAGTTTCTTCCTAACTAGTTTCATGCCTTCCTTTATGGGGATATCATGTTGTATAATACCAGGATCAAAACCATGAATATCCTCATAAGACCAAGAAAAAACATCTTGAAATCTACCAAGTATCTTCGCCAACTTCATTTATTCTTTATCAAAACATTGGACACTTATTTTAACATTCCTTGAAAATTCAAGTTCCCTAATGCTCAAGGATATGGTTTTTCCCACCTTCCTTCTTAACTCCTCTTCTTTATGTTTCTTTTTATTGCCTACATCACCCGATGAAAATGAACTCTCAAGAGGATTCAAGACCTTATGAATCTTCTTGTCTTCTATGGATATAATTTTCTCGGGCTTAAGAGGTTCATCTTGAATGAAATAACAACCTCTCTCATCATTAGGGAGGGCCTACCAAGATTCTACATTGTGAGGGATATGTGAAAGATATAGAGATTGAAAAGAACAATCAGGCATGTGAGGCAAAGGTTGTTGATTAGGAGAAGATGGAAATACATCTAATCGATCATCCATTGAATTCAAGCCCTTATTAACATGATTGATATTGAAAGATAACAAGTTCGAGATAAGTGCCCAAACAATTTGGGTGTATAGTTTTATCAACTTGTTGCTAGGAGAGTAAATTTTATGTACAAGATTCACAACAAGCTCGGAATCCCCAAAAAATGAAGGGTGACTACAACTGATATTATAGGTGTTCTCAATTCCTAATAATAAATATTTGAATTTAGTGAGATTGTTAGTGCAAGAAAACATCAACATATAAGAAAATTTATGGATTTTCCCCACAGGAGAAATCAAGATAATTCCAGCTTCGTTACCTTCATTAGAGCATGAACCATCAAAGTCATGTGCCTCATACCATCATTTAAATCAATTTGTTCCATGGGAGTGTTATCCTCCTCAGAAAATATGGAATACACCCCTAGGTCCTCTTCGATATAGTTTACACTAGGTTGTGGGACATTTTCTATGTAAGGTGAAATCCTTCCCTCTCTAAGGACTATAATTTTTTTACCATCCCGAGGCATGGATAAGTGTGTCCCATTGAGTCAGAGGTATCCACTCGTCAAAGATTAAAAATCTCTCCCCAAGATGATTGAGTAATTTCTTACTAGCATATCAATTACCTAAATACTAAGGCTTGTCCTTATTTCAGGGTGTGCGCACAAAACTAAGGTCACATCTTTAATCTTGCCTATGGTTGTTTTTTGTAGACTATTATAGGAGAGCATGATTTTGGTGTTTTAATTTGTACAAGACAATCCTAGCTCTTCCATAATAATCCTCGACATCAGACTTGGACCCGAACCACCATCAATGAGGCAACGATGGGAAATCTTATCCATAATATTTACAGATATATAAAAAGGGGGATTTTTTACAGGGTATCTAAAAATATTTACACCTACTTTATTTATAGAGGGATCTTCTTCGTTTACCTCTTCAGAAAGATTGGATACAATAGAATCTTTTCCTTCCATGAATTGTTTCTGATTCATCTGTTGCTCAGGGACGACAACCATGTCCAGAAGGGTTGCATCTGCTTTTATATTGGCCAACTAATTCAAGATATTGTACTTGGAAGAGGGGAGAGGGGAAGTTGTTCCTTGGATGTCAGGAACCTTAGGAACCTAAATAGTAGCAGTGGGTGAGGATGAGCTCGGGCTAGAAGAATTTCGAGGATGATCAAATTTTCCCTTGGGAGCATAGGATTTGTTCCTAGTATTGATGATCATTACATCTTCTGGCTCTACAAAATCTAGGACAACAATGGTAGTTTTAGGTATTTTACCAAAGATCTTATCTCTGGCACTCTTCCTTACCTCACATGTGGCTTCCTTGTGGTTTTCTTCGCAAACATTACACCAACTTCGAGGAAATATAGATTTAGGTTGAAAATTATTATCAATTAGACTTCTAAAGGGTGGTGCAGAAGAGGATGAAGTTGCAAGGGTGAGAGGGGAGACAGTCCCTTTTCGCTCATACGCTATCATATGATTATTCATATCTTGTACTAGCTATAAGAGGGTGGACATGTCTGTCTATTTAACTAATTCTCCCTGGGGAAGACATGTTCTTTCAAGATGTTCTTCATACTCTGAACAAGTATGCAGAGTGAAAATAAGATTATCAATGGTTTTTTCCTCAATCCTATGGTAGTAGGGGGAAGGTAATGCATTGTAGTAATGCATGAAAGTGGCTTGGTTATGAGGTCGAATGAGTTCAGGGATATGATTGTATATCTTAGTGAAACACAAGTTGAAATACTTTATGGTATCACCATCCTTATAGGTGATGTTATTATATTCCTGTAAGTTCTTGGTTGGGCTTTTAGATTGCCCATAAATGGACTCGAACCAATAGATTAACTCCTCCCAAGTAGATAGAATCTTAGGAGGAAGGTCAAAGAAATCGGTCTCAACCTTTCCTTCCAAGGAATTGACGAATAAGCACATGAAAGTATCATTGTCATTGGCTCCTATGTTGTGACAAGAATTAGAAAATGCCACCAGATGTTCATTCATAGTGATAGTGTTATTTCCTAAAAACCTAGGAAGATGCTCTTTGAATTTAGTGTTGAAAAGTCAACAAGAAACATGTGTCTAATTTAGTTTTCCCTTAGTTAAATTAGACAATAAATATTAATCTATTATCTCATTCATAACTGAGTGATTTGGAATTGTAACAGAATTGTAAGTGTAGTTAAGTGAGTTAAGCTTAGTTGTATTAGTGCGAGTTCAGTGAATTAACTATTCATTAATTCACAATCAGTTAAACTCGCATGCAACTGAAGAATTGCCACGATTAACTACATGCATGTCATTCCAATGGACACCAGTTGAGATAACAGGTGAAAGGGACAGTTGGCTATCAGTTGTGATTTGTTCACACATGCATTGGATATGCTTATGAGCATGTGCAAATGATTCATTCGATAGTGTGAGAATTCGGATTGCAGAGTTTGTGCAGAGGAGGCGGGCGAGACGATTGTATGGTACTGAGAGCTCTTGGATTAGAGTTTTGTACGAGATTGTTTCATGATTCATGATATACATAATATATGATAGTGGGGTTTTTAGCTTTACGCTTTCCCGGTAAAACTTATTGTGTTATGTGTTATTGATGTTTCACTTTGTGCATTGTGGTTGTGTTGTGATCGTGGTTGTTTAAATTGCTTCCGCAATAATAGTAGAAGCGATTCTGTATTTAACAAGTTGCGGTAATTGTTAGATCAAGAGAATTACAGGAATACATTAATTTGTATCGAAATTTCTACATGGTATCAGAGCCACGGAGGCCACGGAGTGACGGAAGTGAGGTGCGAACATAATTTCATTCTCGTAGGTCCCGTCTCTAGCAGGGTGCGAACACACAGTACTGAAAACTTTCGATGTTTTCAAAAACAAAAATTCTCGCACCCTAGACGAAGGCAGGGTGCGAACATTTCAGAAAATTTCGCAGGCTACAGTGGAGCAGGGTGAGGAAAAAAAAAGAAACGTTTGCAGGCTACAGTGGAGAAGGGTGCGAACCTCTCAGGCTACACACAGGCAGGGTGCGAACAAAATAGGGAATTCCCTCAGGCTACACACAGGCAGGGTGAGGGCAAAACATGACATTCCCTCAGGTGGACAGTATAGCAGGGTGAGGGAAAATCAGGATAGTTCGCAGGCTACTCACAGGCAGGGTGCGAATTCCCTTCAGGCTGCTTCCAGGGCAAGGAGAAAGTGAAGGGGTTGAGTTTTTTTTTGGTTGGTTGGATAACATTCAAATTTGCTAGATTTTCTTGGTGCGACACTTGATTCAAGATCAAAATGTCTTTCAATGGCTTGAGGTTG
>ML785931.1:54332-132344 GCA_009831015.1 Picea engelmannii
GAGAATTCGGATTGCAGATTTTGTGCAGAGGAGGCGGGTGAGACGATTGTATGGTACTGAGAGCTCTTGGATTAGAGTTTTGTACGAGATTGTTTCATGATTCATGATATACATAATATATGATAGTGGGGTTTTTAGCTTTATGCTTTCTCGGTAAAACTTATTGTGTTATGTGTTATTGATGTTTCACTTTGTGCATTGTGGTTGTGTTGTGATCGTGGTTGTTTAAATTGCTTCCGCAATAATAGTAGAAGCGATTCTATATTTAACAAGTTGCGGTAATTGTTAGATCAGGAGAATCGCAGGAATACATTAATTTGTATCGAAATTTCTACATTTAGGAAGTGGATGAGTAGCAGGTGCTAGGTTAAGAGGAGAGGACACATGCCATAGTGTGGTTGTGGTGTCTTATTCAAACTGAAAAAGCCCATAATTTTTAATGACTTTGGTGGGATTTGCGGTATATTGGACATGGATATGGTGGCTATACAAACTACCAATCACTAACGAATATGAAGGCTGAGAAGAGGAAGCACTTCCAGTGCCAGCATAACCACCACTAGATGCCATCTTATGGGTGATAGATGAGGGAAAGAAAGATGAACTGGATGAATCAGACAAAGTTCTCCTTAGAGCACTTCATTGGGAAGATAACACAATGTTCCTTCTTCCTATTTCATCAATAGGATTAATTTTACGTGATAAGACTCTTCTTCTTATAGAAACATGAGAGTCTAAGGACATGAAAGAAAGGCCAAAATTGAAGAAACAAGAAGGTTACTGCCGATTTATAGGTTGTCTATATCTAGCTTCCCAATGTTATTGGCCACTAATATCTCTCTCAATTTCTTCCCATGAATGATTAATCTCAACACGGGTATTGGTAGTGTCTAAAATGGTGTTAAACATGTTTAAAGAAATTTTGGTCTGATCTTGAAGACCGGGCTCAATATTGGGTTGCCTCGTAACTGGTACAGTTATCAAGAAATAAAATAGTCAAAGATTCAATATCATAAAAATACATGTGTCGATGAAAATCGAGTATAAAAATTAACCAGAGAGATATTGAATATCTCCCCAATATGGTCGCCAATAAATGTTGAGGAAAATATATGAATGATCTTACTCAAGAAATTTCAGATCCTTCTTGGCTAAGGAAAAATAGACAGAAATGTCACCCTATGTTTATATCCATCAAAATTAATATCCTAACTCACAAGTATTTATTACAAGTGCTTATGCTAGTCTTTTTATAAATAAAAGCTTGCTGGAAAATTCATTATTTATATGATTTTTTGAATATAACAGTTGCTGAAATAAATGTAGAGATAGAAGAAAAGACACCAAGATGATAATCAATAGAGATGAGACATAAAGAAATCCTTTATTTCATTCCAATTCACCAAAGAGTCATTCTCTTTAAAAAAAATTGTAAAGAAGTTTTGGACCAAAGTCAAACTTAGACATCCCTGATGGAACATACAAAAGGACCACTGCAAAAAATAAAAAAACTGAACTCTAAAAGTTTGATTAGCTTGCCACATATTGTTTCCCACTCAACTCTTCACAATAGCCTTTGTTAGTCATGAAAACTAATTCACAAACAGACAAGTCTACACAGACTATCAAAGATAGATCAACACCTCTGAAAAACAAGTGTTTGAATGATGTAATTCAAACCTGAATCTTGTTGTCTACAATAAGACCCTGCTATCATAAAAAAGAATTAGGCTTGTGATAATTTAAGGAATGAATGAAAACTGAACTATCTCAACATAAACTCAAAGATCAAACCTTAGTATGCTTCTCCTTCTATCCTCCTCTTGTTCCTCCCTGTCATTTCCCTTTAAGCAAATAAGAATTGGTTGAAGTAGTTGAACTACCTCATTAGTTAAGTTATCTAAAAACTCAACCAAGTTTTTAGTTAGGGGGGAAGAGTAATAAATCATAATAAGGGTTTAAAATAAATAATAAATAGTAGGTGGGACCCCTTGTGACTCCCTTTATCTCTTAACAATCATAACATAGCTAGTTAATTAAGAAAAACACCCCTCCTTGTGACTCCCATCATCACATTAACATTTGACCATTTATCTCATTGATATTTGAAATTATTTTCAAAAAATATATTACTCATATATTCAAAGAAAACATGTTGTCCAAAACCTATGAAGTCAACTGTCATCAACAATACATAAAATAAAACTCAAAAACCATATTTTCCACTCTGAGATGCAATCTTTCCTTGATTGTCGCTATCACCCTTTGATTTCTATGAAATTGCCTTTGGTTGCGTTGAGCCTTTAGGCCTAATATCTTTGATCACATGAGAACAATCATCCCTCAAATGCATCTAGGAAGACACAGATTTATCATAGCCATTGGAGGGTAAGGAAGGGGCAGAAGTAGATTTTCCTTTCTCAGGGGCATGGTGGGCCTCGGTTTTCAACCTTTTTCTAGCATGAGAGGACTGAACTGGTGAGTGGACAGGTGCAGCTTGTACAATCTGGTTAATAGGCAGGGGAGCAAGTAAGAAAAAATTGGGCTAGCCATGATGTTGGGATACTGTCGGGTGGACAATCTCTTGCCATCCGTCGTTTTCGGGAACCTTGGGTTGCAATGAGACATGAGGAGGAATGTGAATACTAGGGGCTTGTGGAGCTTGGAAGGGGGGCATTCCAGGCCTAGGTTGAACCACTCATTTCCCAATCCAATTGAAAAATCCATACTGAAATAATTGGCCTAACTCTTGCGAGTCAAAATCAAAGTGTATGGAGAATATTGGCCTTCTTGCACCTCTGTTCCAATTACCTCTCCCTCGGTTTCCTATGCCATGGCTACCTCAGTTGAAAAATCTCATTCTTGCATGCATGAATGATTAGTAAATAGTTCCTTTACAACCATACATGAAAACTCCTTAAAAATATGAAATAAACTTTGTCTCAACAACATATCAGACTCATGCAATCCAATCCATATAAATTGTTTAATTGTTGTTAATGAGCAGGGGATGATCAAAAGGTCCTGGGATATGCGAGGGGTTTGTATTGAGTGAAACATGATAAAATGAGGGGGGAAATAAACACAGTTATTGCTCAAAGACAAAAAACAATCAACTGTAATGAAAACCAAAGAAAATATCATTGTGATCAACTAAGAAATTGCGACTTCAAACTGCTTCAATACAAAATTCTTCTTGATTGTAATTAAATTTTAGAACATGGAGTGAAAAATGAATGTGGGAAGGCGATGGGGTTGTAATTAGCGAAAAGAAAAATAATGGTAGGGAAAGAGAGTAGATACTATTCACAAGATTAATTAAGTAATCCATAAAACCATTCTGTAAAAGGAAATAACACCAACCAAATAATCATTGTGATCAAATGAAAACTACTGTGCATAATTCAATTAATTATGTGCATTGACTTGTTCAATGTTTGTAATCAAATTTTCAACACAATGTCACCAAACAAGACAACATGCATTCCACAACAACCTGTAAAAGAATTTTTTTCCTTCTCATTTGTCCACTTACTGTTTTAAAACAATTTCCAAATGAACACACAGTCACTTATTTCCACTCTATTCAACATAAACAATCAACCACCTTCCATGAGTTATTTCCTTAATCAAACACAGACACAAAACACATGCCTGATTTCATCCATCAATTTCGTCCAACAATTAAATTGTAATGAGACCATATGTCACAACACCTATGTCTACCTCTTCTACGATGCATGATATTCATCAACACACATAACAAAAAACCAAATACAACCGTCAATATTTTAACTGCAAGTTCCTGACTTGCAATTTAAACACATAGACAACAATCACCATTTTAACTCATACTACTTGGAATATACAGACCATTCGACAAAACACAGAGTATTTATGTGACTGTACAGGTCCAACTACTCTGAATCTAAACATCCACAATGTTGGGCTATCAATCAATATAACGATATAGAAATAGTAGGCCCGATCTCATATCATAAATTGATCAAATTTGCAACGAAACCATATTGTTTAAGAACCTGTGACCATGACTGATGGTGCAATCAAATAATATCTATAGCATATATAGTGGATGGCGATGCCATAATTACCATGATTGCAATGCTTCCATTGTCACAGTAACCATCAAATAAACATAACATGTTGTAGGAAGGCCACACATACCCACACATCACGCACGAAAACATTGATGTGACTTAATCAATTAAAACTAATGTTGGGTTAACAAATCAATAATCACCATGTAAAATATAGAGACTTTGTATTTGATATAATTTCTCCAATCAACCAATTAACAATGTTGAACTTATCAATTAGACTGTTATAGTAACCAATCACAATGACTAAATACCAATAACCACAACCACTATCAGGATAATCAACAGAGACGGGCCAACAATAGAACACTATCGACGATGCACCACTAACTCATAACAATCAACCATGTATCCAACAAGACATAACAAGTTCCTCTTACAAAAAATTGGGCTCTGAGTAATCAAGGATTCACCCCGTGGACCAAGACAAGAAGACTAGAGTCAACCCCCATCATTGGGTGAGAAATTTCAAGACCAACAATGCACACACAGGGTATACCACCACAAACGTGCAGACATGGTGACAAATCCAGTGATAGGAGAGACTATGAACAAAGGATCAAGGCTTCACTTCGGTCCTGTAAACACACTTAGAACATGCAGGGTATAACCCTCGTGATTTTCCCAATCAAGTGAAGAATGCTGAGATAACACAGAGACAAGAAAAAGTAATCAACCTTAAGCAAGCCCTTTGGCATAACGACCATAATAACCCCCTATGCAAACACCAATAACATGAATGAACCCATACCTAAGTGAACGATATGCAGTGACACAAAGTGTTTCAAACCTGACAAACCCCATAACAACAAATGACTAGGTAAGGTGATATGAAAGCATGGAGACAACCAACCAATATGGACCGAATGGAAACCCTTCAACCAAGGCCAATAAGTATGACAGAGAGACTTCATGGATTCTAAACTCAAAATGATTAATGAAACTGTAACTTCGAACATTATTGCAATGAAACCACATCAACCATTCATTGCAGAAAAATATCACAAATTTACACAGTTGCCAGTCTTAAGAAAAGCACAGACACATACATCACTGAGACAATTTCTATTTCATAACTAGAGCGGGTTCATGGATGGAGAAAAGACATACCTGTAACCATAAAAAACCTTAAAACGTGAGCTTGGTTGAGTAGTTCTTCCTCTATTTGAAAATCATAGCTTAACCTCAACGAACAAAATTGAACAATAGCCAGAGTGACAACCAGTGGGAGGGGTATTGGTGACATGTAGTAAATTCACATCGCCTCCACCCCCCCTTCATTCAATTCCTTAGTACACGCCAGACATCCTTCCACAAATTCGCTTAATTAATCTATGCATCAAACTTAACATCCATCACTTTGTCAAACGCACCACCCATATCACATTTAACCATTTCTAACCATAATGCATATTAACCATGTTTTCATAAAACTCAATAAGTCGCATAGCTATAAACTTGTTAGCTAGTATTAACAAGGATTATTTTAATCTCAATGGATGTAGTGTAGCATAGTAGCATAGTTTAATCCCTTCTTTTTGCATTTTGTTTATAATTCTTTTGTCTCTTTTCAACTGCTCTTATGTATTGTTACTAACATATCTCTTGTGTAGGTGTCACAAAAATGAATCTAGGAACAGATAGCAAGGATAAAAATGGATAACATAGTCCATCATAACATAAAAATAGAGCCTAGAGCAATGGATACAACACATAACATGTCTTATCCATCATTCATTTGTCCCAATTAGAACCAACAAATATAGGCCTCATCCATCGCCAATAAAACCAAGATTTCATAAATCATGTAGAACCCTGTAAGCGATGTCGAATAGCATCATAAACATGAAATAAGAAAAAGCTCTAATATCCCAATATACAAGGGGTTCCCACCTACCAGAATCATATATCTTTTTAGCTTAAAATAATAGGCTTAAACAATACTTTGCGGGCAAAAACCTTGTTACGATTTTAATTGTCAACATATGTGTATGATTGTTCATTTGTTCATTGTTTATTTACTCTGCAAATATTGTATGATAATGATACATTGATATAAAACTTGTGTTATATTGTTAAAAATGATTACATTGCTCTATTACTGATTCACCCCCCTCTCAGTAATCCAACAACAATTACTGATCTTCTGTCTTATTGCTTTCCTTTCATTTTTTTTGGTATGTTTGGGGTATAGTAGAAACAATATTGACTTTTAGACGGTCATTCGATCTATCTATATATTAAACCTTGGTATAGTTAAAGGGGGGATTTTCTCGCTAGAATAAATGGCGACCATAGTGGGGATATCTCTAGGGTTTTTAGGGGGTTTTGGGTTGATTGATTGGTTTTTTGTTTTCCTTTTGAGTTTCAGTCAAGTTTACTAAGTCTGTCAAGGGGTTCTAGTCACCTCCAAGGTGTATACGAGCTTTCCATGCCCTGTAATTTTGCCTTGTATTTTTATTTTTCAAAAGAATCAAAGGTGTACGTGCCCTGTTTTGGGTCAGCCCATGTACATATGCACTCTACAGAACAAACAACACTACGAGCTGGAAACCTAGTTGCCCATATTTTACGGACTTACACAGGTCACTACGGGGGTATACCGCGATACCTAAGGCAGACGTTGGATCACTCTTCACAGATTATACCTGGAGGGTGTTTCCATGTTCGATTTTCACTTGCACTGTTTTTTTTCTCTAGTGTCGATTGACATAAATGTCCTTCCCACTAGTTAGTCATCTGCTTGATTTTCCTTTAGGAACTTTTAGTGGGTGCTTTGTGCTCCCTAGTTTTCCACAGTCAGTTAGTCATGCATTTATTTGGGTCTTTGACCTAATGTGGTAGACCAACCACTTTTTCAGTCGTGAGGACTTTTTGGTTTTCCACTTAGAAACATGGAGCTTCCTCTTTATAGGCGTTGTTTCTTATAACACTGGTTCGTCGGAGTTAGTGTGTGAGAATTTTATGGACTTGAACAATCCTAGAAGGGGAGAGCATGTGCATAAGATATTCATGGATAAAGTTCCCAATGATACCAACCAAGGAACCCCTTCAAAAGGGGACTCTTGTGCTTTTCCTTTTTTTGGAAATGTTAGTGTCCCTTTGATGGCCACTTTGTACATTCCTAGGTTGAATGTGGGACTATCGGTTTGGTTGGGTACCATTCCAAATGTCTCGAAAACTCTTGACGCTTCTCATTTAAGAACCTTATGTCATTGGCATCATGTTGATGTTCCTTTATCAACAAAGTCTTATCCTCCTCCTTCTTCCTTCCCTGGTGAAAGTATAGCTACTAGTAACCAGAAGTCTAAACGAAATAGAAAGAGGAAGAATAGGAAGAAGAAATCACCAACCTCTGCAAGTCATGTTGGAGATAGGTCGTCAACCTCTGTAAGTCATGTTGAATACCACCACCCAACCTCTACAAGTCATTCTAGGGGTAAACAACCAACCTCTACGATCCATGTTGGAGATAGGTCATAAACCTCTACAAGTCATGCTAGGGGTAAACAACCAACCTCTACGAGTCATGTTGGAGATAGGTCATAAACCTCTACAATTCATGTTGAAGACCAACACCCAGCCTCTGCAAGTCATGTTGGGGTAAAAAGTCCACAGGTTACCATCATATTGAGATCAACAAATATGTAACCTTTGATGAATATTCAACACTCATGAAAGCAAGAAGATTTCAACTTGAAGAAGTATATGAAAGAAGAATATGTGGCTCCCAGATTTGTAGAACCAATGAAGGAAGTCATAACTTCCCCTGATGAGTAGATTATAGAAGATCATGACATAATAGAATCTCAAGAACCTCCCCAAATGGTGATCTCCAATAAGATAAATCCATCATGTGCAAGGGCACTTATTCAATATGGAGAAAAGTATGGTTCCCCTAAAGTAAGCATGACACAAGTCAAGAAACCCAATCCATTCTCCAGTTATATGGCTTTGATGTGTGATCTCCTAGAGAAGGATCCTACTTGCTTTGAAGAACCCATTCAAAAGAAATAATGAGAAGATTCCATGACAGAAGAATATTGATCCATTATAAAGAATGATGTATGAGAAATAGTTCCCAGACCAAAGAGAAAGGATGGTGTATATTACAAATGGATATACAAGATAAAACATGTTGCTAATGGAAGTATTGAGAAATATAAAGAAAGGTTTGTTTCTCGTGGATTTTCTCAAAAGGAATACATTGATTATGAAGAGACGTTTTCTATTGTAGCCAGATACACTTCAATCAGAACCATCATAGCCCTTTCAGCTAAGATGAAATGGAAGTTACACCAGATGGATGTGAAAACATCTTTCTTAAATGGTGTCATAGAAGAGGAAGTGTATATAGAACAACCTCAAGGGTTTGAGGTTGAAGATATAAAGACTCATGTATGCATATTGAATAAGGCTCTGTACAGATTAAAACAAGCTCCTAGAGCTTGGTATGGAAGAATTGATAGTTTCATGACATGCTTGGGCTTTACCAAAAGTAAAGATAACTCTAACCTTTACTTCAAGGTTATGAATGATGAGCCTGTTATATTGTTGTTATATGTAGACAACTTATTTCTAACTGGAGAAGAAAAGATCATCGTTCTTTTTAAGAAGAAGCTCGCTGCAGAATTTGAGACGAAATACCTTGGCCTAATGCACTATTTCTTAGGTCTTGAGGTATGGAAGAGCCCAAAGAAGATCTTCCTCAACCAAGGGAAGTATGTAGTTTAAATAATGAAGAGGTTTGATATGTTGGAGTGAAAATCCATGACTACACCCACAGAAACAAAGTTGAAGCTCCTAGTTGACACTTCGTCAAAATTGATTGATGCTATGCTCTATAGATAGATCATTGGATCGTTGATGTATCTGATGAAAAACATGACAAATATATGGTTTGATGTGAACATCTTGAGTCAAATTCTGGTAGAGCCCAGATGTGTTCACCTAGTTGCTGCAAAACATGTGATGAGGTACCTTAAGGATACATTAGATTTTGGTCTCAGTTATAATGGATATCATGAATTCAGACTTAGTGGTTATACTGATTCAGATTGGGAAGGAAGCATCTCTTACAGAAAGAGCACTTCGAGATGTTGTTTCAGTTTGGGGTCAGCCATGATCTCATGGTAGAGTAGGAAGCAATCAAGTATTTCTCTCATCACGAAAAAAGAATAATACATTGTTGCATGTTCCACCAGTTGTGAAGCCATATGGCTTCAGAAGTTGTTGACATGTCTATTCGATCTCGAGATGGAAGCAACCGTGATTCTTTGTCATAAACAAAGTTTAATAAAGATGACAAAGAACCCTATGTTCCATGACAAGTCAAAACACCTAGGAATCCTATATCATTACATACGTGATATGGTGCAGAGAGGATCCATAAAGCTCTAGTATATTAGTACAGATGAACAGGTTTTAGATGTGTTTACCAAGCCTATCTCTCATGTAAAGTTTGATCACTTTTGAGATAATCTTGGTGTATTCCAAAAGGACCTCCCTTGAAAGGGGGGAATAGTGTTGACACCAGCCTTGTGCTAAAGATTTCCATCTTCATGTTGATGTTGTTGTGATGCCAGCCTTTTGTTGAAGATTTATAGCTTTGTGCTGATGTTGTTGTGATGCCAGCCTCGTGCTGAAGTTTTCCAGCTTCGTGTTCATGTTTTTGTGATGTCAGCCTCATGCTGAAGATTTCCAAATCCGTGTTGATGTTGTTGTGATGTCAGCCTCGTGCTGAAGATTTCCAGCTTCGTGTTGATGTTGTTGTGATGACATCCTCATTCTGAATATTTCCAGCTTCATTTTGATGTTGTTGAGATTCCAGCTTCATGCTGAAGATTTCCATCCTAGTGTTGATGTTGATGGTGCTCCATCCTTCGTGTTTTGATGATGTTGTTCTTGATTTTGTATTAGACTTGTGTTGTTATTGATGATGTATTAGTGTTATAATAATCCATGATGATGCAGATTATGATGATTCCATTCCATCTCCCTGTAGTGGATGATGATATTGATGATGAAGAAAAACTTTCAATGTTTTATAGATATACCAGTCAATGTTCGATATGTTGTTGATGTTTCTCCCCCCCTCTCTCTCCTGATGATGTTGTAAAATACCCTTCTTGTTAAGGGGGAGTGTTGAAATATTGTAACTGCAAAGAGTATGCTATTTATTATTGAGTTATTATTCATTAGATCAATCCTCTTTTGTGGATTGATCATGTCAAGCATTGTACTTGACCAAATCCCCAGTGAAGAGACACCTTTCTAGCGCCTGCCAGTTTGTATAAATAAAGAAATCCAACGCCTCATTATCTCACTCACTCATTCGCTCATCTAGTGCACAAATTTGGTAGCTGCAGTTGGGAGAAGAAGGAAGAGAGAGGTGCATTGATTAATGTTGGATATTCTCTAGTGTTTTTGGTTTATTGTTTTGGCATTGTATTGGCTATCTGTATTAAGTAATTTTTGTTGGTTTTTCTCCCCCGTGAGGGTTTCCCAGGATAAATATTGTGTTTCTTGTGATTGTGATTCTCATAGTGATCCTACCTATGTTATGGCTATATAGTAAATTGAAAAAAAAACTAATAATAACTTAAACCTTAACATGGTTTCAGAGCTGAAATGAAGAGAGCATCTTTCAATGGATAAATAAAAACGTCATTGTTGTCATACAAGAAAATTAAGGCTTTTGTTGAAGAGGAATGTCAGCCTAAAAACCATCTATAAATGTGTGCCATAGCCTAGGGAACTCTTTGGCACCTTGAGCGCACCCTTTTAGTGGTCAGATACTTCAAAAAGTCAAACCCTATTTTTGACTAGTACCATAAAACTAGGAAACCAAAACCAATACTAGTCTAGAATTCCACTGGTCCAGTTTGAATTGAAAAAAAAATGATTTTCTGAAATCTAACTACGCCAAGCTACTCACCTCAGCCAAGTGCACCTCCTGGTAAGTTTAAAATTAAATTCGTAGCATTTTCAATTTTTGGTCATTTTCCTGGCTCCAGGTAAAGATGTCTGGAAACACTAAGATTGTTGACAAGATAGAAGGTGTGGAAAACTTTCATCCCTGAAAGTATAGGATTTCCCTCATTCTTGAAGAGAATGATCTAGAAATATTCATTAAATAATATGTACTAGAACCTACCAATGTTGCACCTAAATCAAAACACCAAAAGGACACAGTTAGGTCCAAAAGAATCATTGCATATTCTATTAAAGATCACTTGATACCTCAAGTGGATTCAAAGAATAATCCAAAAGAAATTTTTGATGCCCTAACGAGGATGGATGAAGGAAATAACATCAACTGGAAGACGAATCTAAGAACTCAACTCAAAAGTACAAGGATGCAGAAAGGAGAAACAGTTCAAGAGTATTTATCTAGAATATAACAATTCATGGTACAAATAGAAGAAATTGGTGATACTCTAGATTAACATGAACTCATAATGACAACCTTTAATGGTCCCACAATACCTTGGGATGCATTCATCAAAACTATTTTTTCTAGAAAAGAGAAACTACACTTTGACAGTCTTTGGGAAGAATGCATTAAGAAGAAGAAAGAGTAGCTAACAGAGAAGCAATAGTATCAAGATATGAAGATCAAGCCATAGATGCTCATACTAAAGGAGGAAGGACGAGGTCTTACTTCCATAAATAAACTCACCAACATAAGGAATCTCACCCCCCAAACAAATTCATAAATAAAGAATCTCACCCTACAAGAAGATTCCATAAGTTTCAGAAAGGTCAAAGAAGAGAAAAATATTTCTCATCCTACCAATGTTACCATTGTGACAATATGGGACATATTACTAAGAATTGTCCAGCTAGAAGAGAATAATACAAGAAGAGAAACAAGAGGCACCATGCCCACATAGTTGAATATGAAGATCCACCCACAAAGATGATAAAAGAACAGATTGAAGACTATGACTTAATCTCTTCCCTCTCAAGATCAATGCCACCTGGTGAAGACACTTGGCTCATAGACAGTGGTTCTTCCAAGAACATGACAGGTCAAAGATACATTCTCTCTTGTCTTAAATAAAATAAATCTCCCCATAAAGTTACACTTGGAGACGATTATCAGTACCCTATCCAAGGAGTAGGAGAATCAAATTACAAACTTGATTCATGAACCCCAATAAAGATGAAGGATGTACTATATGTACCAGGTTTCACAAAGAAATTAATTTCTATCTCGTCTTTAGATAAGAAATTCTTCAGAGTTACTTTCATATATGGAGAATTTCTTATGTGGCCCAAAGGAAAAACCATGGAAGAAGGAATTGTTATTGGAAAAGAATAAGGTGTCTTGTATAAGCTAAAAGGTCACTCAAAAGAAGCCTTGACTCATTCCATTGAGAATCTCTGTGAACTTTGGCATAGAATAATAGCTCACATTAACTACAAGGCATTGCCATATGTAAGAAAGGTAGTCATAGGTCTACCATAATTCAATATTGACCATGAAGGTGTGTGCAACGAATGTGTACAAGGAAAAAACATCAAGAACCCTTTCTCGAAGAGAGACAATAAAGTAGAAAGAGTCCTAGAGATCATTCACTCAAATGTATGTGGCCCAATGCCATCAACCTCCACCAGTGGGTACATATACTATGTATCGTTTATTGATAACTATTCTTGCAAAACCTGGGTTTACTTTTTGAAATCAAAAGATGAAGTGTTTGGTAAATTCAAGATATTCAAAGCCTTGATAGATAATATCTTTGAAAGAAATATCAATATAACCAGGTCATACAATGGAGGAGAATACACCTCAAAAGAGTTCATAAAGTTTTGTAAATATGTTGGGATCGAGAGGGAGATCACCACTCCCTACAATCTTGAACAAAATGGTGTAGTAGGAATAAAGAACATAACTATAATGGAAGCAATGAAGACTATGATCCATGATCAAGATCTTCCAATTCACTTATGGGAAGAAGCAAAAAGAACATCAATGTATGTACAGAACATATTGTCCCATGGTGCAGTTGGGTTAAAGACCCCTGAAGAAATATTCTCTTGAAAGACGCTAGAAGTAAGCCATCTCAAAAGAGAAGAGAACCAAGTAGGACCCTTCAGGAAGGAAGGGCATATTTGTTGGATACTGTGAGGTCTCCAAGGCCTTCATAATATACATGCCAGGTTACCATCATATTGATATCAGCAGATATGTAACCTTTGGTAAAGATGCAACACTCATGAAATCAAGAATATTCCATCTTGAATAAGTATATGAACAAGAACATGTGGCTCCCGGAGTTGCAGAACCAGTGAGGGAAGTCATAAATTTCCCTAATGAGGAGATTCTAGAAGATAATGAAATAATATAATCTCAAGAACCTCCCCAGATGGCGATCTCCCATAAGAGAAATCCATTCTGGGCAAGGGAATGTATTCAAGATAGAGAGAAGTATGGTTCCCCTGAAGGAACCATGAGACAAGTCAAGAAACCCAACCCATTCTCCAGTTATATGGATTTGATGTGTTATCTATTAGAGAATGATCCTACTTTCTTTGAAGAACCCATTCAGAAGAAATAATGGGCAGATGCCATGACAGAATAATACCAATCCATTATAAAGAATGATGTATGAGAAATAGTTCCCAGACCAAAGAGAAAGGATGTGGTATCTTCCAAATGGCTATACAAGATAAAACATGTTTTTGATGGAAGTATTGAGAAATATAAAGCAAGGTTTGTTGCTCGTGGATTTTCTCAAAATGAAGGAATTGATTATGAATAGACGTTTTATCCTGTAGCCAGATACACTTCAATCATAACCATCATAACCCTTGTAGCTAAGATGAAATGGAATTTACACCAGATGGATGTGAAAACTTCTTTCTTAAATGGTGTCATAGAAGAGGAAGTGTATATAGAACAACCTCAAGGGTTTGAATTTGAATACTGAAAGACTCATGTATGCAGATTGAATAATGATCTGTACGGATTGAAACAAACTCCTAGAGCTTGGTATTGAAGAATTGATAGTTTCCTGACAAGCTTGGGATTTACCAAAAGTAAATTTGACTCTAACCTTTACTTCAAGGTTATGAATTATGAGCCTCTTATATTTTTGTTATATGTAGATTACTTAGTTCTAATTGGAGAAGAAAATCTCATCATCGATTGTAAGAAGAAGCTCACTGTAGAATTTGGGATGAAAGACCTTGGCCTAATGCACTATTTCTTAAGTCTTGAGGTCTGGAAGAGCCCAGAGAAGATCTTCCTCAACCAAGGGAAGTATGCAGTTGAAATAATGAAGAGGTTTGATATGTTGGAGTGAAAATCCATGAATACACCCATGGAAACAAAGTTGAAGCTCTTGGTTGACACTTCGTTAGAATTGATTGATGTTATGATGTACAAATAGATCATTGGATCGTTGATGTATCTGACAAACACCAGGCCGGATATATGTTTTGTTGAGAACACCTTGAGTCAATTTTTGGTAGATCCCAGACATGTTCACCTAGTTGCTGCAAAACATGTGATGAGGTGCCTCAAGGGTACATTATATTTTGGTCTCAATTAAAATGGAGATCATGAATTCATACTGAGTGGTTATACTGATTCATATTGGGATCAAAGTGTCTCTAATAGAAAGAGAACTTTAGGATGTTGTTTCAGTCTGGGGTCATCCATGATCTCATGGTAGAGTAGGAAGCAATCAAGTATTTATCTCAGCATGAAATAAGAATAATACATGGTTGCATATTTTGCCAGTTGTGAAGCCATATGGATTCAGAAGTTGTTGATAGGTGATCCAGGATCTTTTCATTGAGTGACTTATAAAGAATTTCATTAAATGAACACAAATTAAAGTGAAAAATTAAATAAGGAAAAAATCAATAATGAAGAGACATAATCATCAAATCTGAACACAAAAATTTGATAACGGAGTTCATCCCTGGTGGACTATGTCTCCGGGTCCTGCTCACAAATGGGTAGTATTTTTCATTAACTCGGCAAAATAATTGAGCATAATACATAAGTATATCGCATTCTAAAATCAAGCTGCAAAAATAATGCTCATATCAAAAAACAGACAACACCACTGAATTTGTGGCGTCAAATTACCCAAAAATGGTTGTCTCCACACCTCGATCTGACTCTGGCACTCCCAGGCCCAAGAAGAAATTTGTCTCGATTTTCATGCCCCTGGAACCTACAATAAATGCCTATACTTGTCCCAAACTACATGCCCTTTCCGTACCACACACATGCCTCCCTCCTCAATATCTAGGAGGATGCTCCTTTTAAACATTTTTCGTGGGTGTTATTAACAATACAGGTTGTTGGCCTGTTGGTTTGGACGTGAATGTTAAGGCGCAATAGAGGGAGGAGGTCTCGGGGTCAAACCCACGGGCCTCCCCCTTTTGGTTTGGTTTGTTGTAAATATATATAAATATAAACAATGTTGTTCTACCAACTTTGGTGGTGGCTCTATCCAATACTCTAATGATTAATACATGGTCGGATTTGGCGTGGTCCGCCAGATTTGGTCGACCCGCCAAACCATATTTTTTCCAAAATTTGGATACGAGTTGTCATTAGGAATTTTCCCACTACCACGTGGCAGCCCCTGATTGGACCACGTGGTAGCCTCCCGTTTGGCCACTACTCTTTCAGCCTTCCATGTTAGAACCATGTCATCATACGGATGCCATGTCACTGCCAACTTGCCATGCCACATCACTATATGGACCGTATGGACTGCCACGTGGAAAAATCCTATTGGTCCACCGATTGGTCTAGAAGTGCCAAATATGGGTGACATGTGGCAACCTCTGGTGATGCCATGTCACCATGATGACATCATGTTGATGTGAGCATGACACATGTTCTCTCTTTCTCATGCCACATGTCCTGTACGGATGTTGACATCAACCGTACAAATGCTAATGTCAGTAGTACAGATGTTGACTCATCCCCCTGTTGATTGGGATAGGTTGACCAAACTTTGACCATGAATATCTTTCGATCCGTAAATCCGTTTGATGAGTTGTTTGCATCATTAGAAATCTTGTGACATGATCTTTGTGATAATGTCATTTTCACTACATTTTGGGAACTTTGAACATTTTCCCTTTCTTTATCTATTGAGGCCATTATGAGCATCCTGAGTTTCTTCTGTGAGTTCTGAGTTGTTCTTATCCTTCTATGGATCCTTTTTGGATCACGCTTCCCACTGAGAGATTTTTGGAACACAAAAATCTTTCATCAATCAACAGATAAGTGAGGGAAGAGTCCCCTCACTTTGTCCTTCTCAATCCACTTTTCCTTGCTTGGATGTGTGCCCTTTAAGCCTACTCAAAGATAATCAACATCACCCATGCATGAAGTCCTCGTCCTTTTGTCTAGGATGATATCTTCCTGTAACTCATCCAATTACTCGAGAGAAAACTCATCAACTGAAGGTATTGAAACCTCCTCATCCTGATTCATGATCATGGGAGGCTTAAAAAGTTTCAAGTTCTCTACTTTCACAATTGAGTAAATCTACATATAAGGTGGAATATCCAGACGAAAAGCATTAGTACCAATTTTCTCCAAGATAGTGAAGAGTCCATAACGAATGGGCTTGATTTTCTTTCCTTCACACTTAAATATATCATTGTTGATGTGAATCCATACCCAATATCCAACCTGGAACTAATGATGAACCATTTGCTTGTCATGCTGAGCTTTATATTGTGCTTGAATTTTCTCCAATTGTTCCCTAAATGCCTGGTGCACCTACTAGATCCTCTGGATGAACTTGCGAGCTTTGTCCTCTTTTATTTTTCCATTTACATCAGTATCTCTCCCATACATCAAGTCCAAGGGAACATTGGGTAGGTACCTAAAACATGTCTCAAAAGGTGAACTCTGAGTGGAGGAATGTAAGGCTCGATTGTAAGCATGTTGTACATAGGGTATTTGTTCATCCCATAACTTCAAATGCTTGTTGCAGTAGCCTTGAAGAAAAAGTAGCATTGTTCAATTTACCACCTCTATCTGTCCATCGGTCTGTGGATGAAAAGAAGTGCTCCTCTTCAATTTGGTGTCCATCATTCTCCACAAGCTTGTCCAAAAATCCCCAAGGAATCTAGTATCTCGATCCGAGTTAATGGATGTGGGTAACCCAAAGCAAACCCAAACACACTAAAAGAAGATATTAGCAATCTTTTCAATGGTGATATGATTTTTACATGGAATAAAGATACACATCTTGTTGAGCCTATCCACTACAACATACAAATAGTCATGAACCCCTTTTGACATTGGTAAACCCTCTACAAAATCCATGGAGACACTTTCCCATGGATGGGATGGAACAGGAAGTGGTGAGTATAGCCCCAGTTTTCTATTAGTGGGCTTACAAGTAGAAAACATCACACACCCCTTTACATATTTAGTTATAATTGATTTCATTTGAGGCTAGTAACAAAACCTCTCCAAGTGAGCCATAATTTTTCCTACCCCAAAATTCCCAAACACAAGAGAAGTGTGAGCTTCTTGTATTACATGGACTCATTCACTTGTAGGAATACATAACTTTCCAAGATGGTAGAGTAGTTTTCTCTGTAGACAATAGTTCTCTACTTGTGCACCATGGGTTAGCTTCTCATATACTTCTTTAAAATATTCATCAATGGCATATTGTTCTACATAGTTATCATGAGATAAAGAAGTATTCTTCAAAATAATAGGGGCAACAATAGGAGGCCTAGAAAGTATATTGACTACCTTGTTACTTGTACCCTTTTTGTACTTGATTACAAAATGAAATTGTTGTAGAAAACCCATCCATCTGTAGTGTTGAGATTGTTGTAGTTTGGTCTATTCTTGGAGGTACTATAAGGGTTGGTAATCTGTATGTATTACTGTTTCCTTCCCTAACAAGTAGGGCTTCCATTTCTTTATGCTTTGAACTAATGCATACAACTATTTATCATATGTAGGATAGTTAACAACAAATTGGTTAAAAGTTTTAGAGTGGTAATAGATAGGCTTATGATATTGCATCAATACTGCACCCATGGAATATCTTTTAGCATCTTTCTCAATCTCAAAAGGATGTTGAATATTCGATAGTGCTAATACTGGTGCTGTACTGATCTTCTCCTTCAAAGTTTCAAAATATTTGTGTATCTTTCCTTCCCACTGAAAAGTGTTCTTCACACTGGTTAATCCATGAAAAGGAGAATTTTGAAATGAACCTCCTCCAATACTAGAATACACCTAAGATGCTTCATATCTCGGTTACACTTTTTGGCTCAAGCCAATTTACAATTACATCAATTTTGGAAGGATCAATTTTTAATTGTCCTCCTCCTACAATATGACCTAAGTATACAGGTGCAGTCTTTCCAAATTCACATTTAGACAATTTCACATACAGGTTTTACCTTTGCAAAGTATCCAATACTTGATTTACATGCCTCACATGTTCATCCCAAGTCCCATTAAAAATAATAATGCCGTCTAAATATACAATCACAAAGTCGTCCAGGAAAGGCCTGAATACATCATTCATCACACGCATGAAATTTTTCAGAGAATTATGAAGCCTAAACGGAATAACTAACCACCCAAATAATCCTTGTTTGGTTCTAAAGGAAGTCTTCCATGCATCATGTTCTACGACCCTGATTTGATGGTATCCACTGCGCAAATCCAACTTAGTGAAATAAACAACATTATTTAATTGATCAAGTAAATCATCTATACGAGGAAGAGGGTATTGATTTTTCATCGTGATTTTATTTAAGGCCTGGTAATTGACACACATTCTCCATGTTCCATATTTCTTTGGCACCATCACGATTGGAGAACCACAAGGTGATGAACTAGGCCTGATGACCCTTTGATCCAATAATCCTTGTACCTGCTTCTTGATCTTTTTCATCTCCACAACTGACATCCTGTACATGCCCACATTAGGAAGAGGAGAATCCTGTTGTAGATGTATCTCATGTTGGATTTCCCTCTTAGGAGGTAATCCATCTGGTTCTTGAAAAATATCACCATACTTAGAAACAATATCAACTGATTCCTTCTTATTGGAATGATCACATCCTTGGAAAGCGTCGGATGCCCCGACATATTTCTCTCTTACGAACATGAGTACATATCTCTTATTAGTGTTTATGAGTATTTCCATTTTCTCTGCACTAACAAGTGTTGTATTTACCCTCATGTTGTGATTTCTAACAATATATTCCACCCCCCCATTAGTAAGGTGGTATTTTTTCTCATGACGAAAGACGAATTCTTTTCTATCATAAAGATAAGGACTTCCCAACACTATGCCACATATATCAAGTGGTACAACATCCAAATCCACTTCATCAATCAACTTTGAAGCAATATCAAATCTAACCCTACATTGTTTGGTGACATTAAATTTTTCTTTATCACATACCCAACCAAGAGGATAAGGCTTCGGATGTGGTTTTGTTTCAAAACCCATCTTCTTGACAAGTACTTCATATCTTAAGTTTAATTGGGAACCCGGATCAAATAATGTATCTATCTTAGTGTGTTTAGATACAATGCTTATGTGAAATAATTCATTCCTCTTCCATTCATCATCATGAGATTAATTATTGGAACTTGAACTATCATGAAAGGAATATTTACCTTGTACTCCAACCGTTGTAATCTTTCCTTCGTCTCCTAAATCGGAACCAAGATCTTGTTGCACTATAGCAACAGTTTTTTTCTTCCCTTTTCCACCGAACTGTTTCAGTCTCTTCTCTAGATGTAGTTTCCAATAGTGTTCATCATCATGACTAATTTTCTTGCAATGATTTCAAGATGGCTTTCCTCCTTCTCTCGTCACTGTGGCGGTTTTCTTGTCCTTCCTTTTAAACTTCTTGAAAGGTTTATGTGGGAGATTGGAAGGATTCTTTGTGGGATCTTCTTGAACATGCGTTCCCCAGTTCTCAAGGTGAGTGGCTTGCACACAAACTTCATAAATACTAGTGGGGTTAAACAAGAGAAAAGTATGGAGAATATAACTGTGAAGAGCGCCAATATACTTCATTAAAGTTTCATAATAATCCAAAGGAAAGTTTAATGCAAGAGAGTTCTTCCTAAATTCTTCTGTGAAACTTTGTACAATTTGACCTTTACTTTTCCTTAAAGTTTGTCATTCCATCATTGCTTTATATAAATACACTAATGGATAAAATTTCTTCTTTATCGTTGATTTAAATTCTGACCATGAGGAAAGAAGATTACCACACTTACTTATGTCCTAAAGCCTTCTCTCCCACCATATGAGAGTGGTGCCTTCCAACCAAAGATAATCTAGTTGCACTTTAAATTCCTCTTCATAAATATGTTGAACACAACAATATACTTCAAGCTGTCGGATCCAATTATCTAGCTTTTCAATACTAGCATCTCCATTAAATATAGGTAAAAACAAATTACATCAAGCTTTAATAATCGTTTCTTAAAAGAGGCTTTATGATGAGAATGATGAGAATGCTCAAAGGAAGAAGAACTAGAACTTGAAGGTGAAGTTGGAGGCTCAGGAGGATCTCCTCTATCCCCTTGGTTTATCGTAGCATCATCATCAACATGTGCTTCATTTTTCTTCCCTTTCTTCTTCATCCTCTTCTCATAATCTCCATACATTTGTTCGATCATTTCTGACATGCGATAAAAGACCATATGAAAATTTCTCTCCTGTTCATCATGCTTGTCTTCTTCTACCATTTTCCTCCTTCGAGATGAACGACCAACTTCGGGATTGAAAGTCTTTAGAGTTCCTTCACCCTGCTTATGCTTCTCCCTAGTAAGCATTCACAATCAATAATTCAAGTCAAAGACAACTGCTCTGATACCAACATGATCCAAGATCTTTTCATCGAGTGACTTATAAAGAATTGCATTAAATGAGAATAAATTAAAGTCCACCATTAAAGAAGGAAAAACTCAATAATGAAGAGACATAAGCATCAAATCTGAACACAAAAACTTGATAACGAAGTCTGACCCTAGTGGACTACGTCTCCAGGTCCTTCTGTCAAATGGGTAGGATTTTTCATTAACTCAGCAAAATAATTGGGCAAAATACATAAGTATACCTCATTCTAAAATCAAGTTGCAAAAATAATGCTCAGATCATAAAACAAACAACACCATTGAATTCGTAGCATCGAATTACCCAAAAATGACAGTCTCCACGCTTCGATCCGACTCTGGCACTCCCAGGACCAAAAAGAAATTTGTCTCAGTTTTTGTGCCCCTACAACCTTCAATAAATTCCTGTACTTTCCTTAAACTATGTGCCCTGGCTGTACCACATGCACGCCTCCCTCCCCGGGCTCTAGGAAGATGCTCTCTTTAAAAAAAAATCATGGGCGTTATTAACAACATAGGTTGTTGGCCTCTTGGTTTGGGTGTGAATGTTAAGGCGTAGTAGAGGGAGGAGGTCCTAGGGTCAAACCCACGGGCCTCCTCCTTTGGTTTGGTTTGTTGTAAATATATATAAATATAAACAATTTTGTTCCACCAACTTTGGCGGTGGCTCTATCCAATACTCTAACGATTAATACATGGTTGTATTTGGCATGGTCAACCAGATTTGGCAAACCCGACAAACCATTTTTTTTCCAAAATTCATATATGTGTTGTCATTGGGCATTTTCCCACTGCCACATGGAAGCCTCCCATTCAGCCACTTCTCTGTCAACCTTCCATGTCAACATCATTTCATTGTACGGACACCACGTCACTACCAACTCATAATGCCACATCATCATTCCACGTCACTGTATGAACCGTATAGACTGCCATGTGGAAAAATCCTATTGATCCATGGATTGGTCCAAAAGTGTCAAATCTGGGTGACAAGTGGCAGCCTCTAGTGTTTCCACATCACCATGCTAACTTTAGCATGACAAATTTCACCTTCTTCTCCTACCACGTGTGTTGTACAGATGTTGATGTCATTCGTATAGATGTTGACATCAGCAGTACGGATGCTAACTCATCCCCCTACTGATTGGGCTAGGTTGAACAAACTTTGACCATGAATATATTTTGATAGATAACTCTGTTTGATGAGTCGTTTACACCATTATAATTTTTGCGACGCGCTCTTCACGATAATTTCATTTTCACTGAGTTTCGAGAACTTTGAATTTTTTCCCTTTCTCTATCTGCTGAGGCCATTTTGAGCATCCTGAGTTGCATTTGTGAGTTCTGAGTTGTTCTTATCCTTCTATGGATCTTTTTTGGATCAACATGTCTATTCAATATAGATATGGAGGCACCCGTGATTCTATGTGATAACCAGAGTTGCATAAATATGAGAGAGAACCATGTGTTCCATGGTAAGTCAGAACACATAGAAATACGATATCATTACATATATGATATGGTGCGGAGAGGAGACATAAATCTCCATTATTTTATCATGGATGAATAGGTTGCAGATGTGTTGACCAAGCCTCTATCTCATGTAAATTTTGAGCACGTTCTAGATAATCTTGGCGTTGTTCAAAAGGACCTCCCTCGAAAGGGGCAGTAGTGTTGATGCCATCCTTGTGCTAAAGATTTCCAGCTTTGTGTTGATGTTGTTGTGATTCTAGCCTTCTGTTGAAGATTTCCATCTTCATGTTTATGTTTTTGTGATGCTAGCCTTGTGCTGAAGATTTCTAGCTTCGTGTTGATTTTGTTGTGATGCCAGCCTCGTGCTGAAGATTTCTAGCTTCATGCTGATGTTGTTGTGATGTCATCCTCTTGCTGAAGATTTCCAGCTTCATGATGATGTTGTTGTGATGTCATCCTTGTGTTGAATATTTCCAGCTTCATGATGATGTTGTTGTGATGACAACCTCATAATGAATATTTTCAGCTTTGTGTCGATGTTGTTGAGATGCTAGCTTTGTGATGAAGATTTCCAGCCTAATGTTGATGTTGATGATGCTTCAACGTTCGTTTTGTGATGTTTTTGTTGTTGATGTTGTACAACCTTGTGTTTTTATTGATGATGATGATGTATTAGTGTTATACTAATCCATGTTGATGAAAATGATGATGATTCCATTCCATCTACCTACAATGGATGATGATATTGATGATGAAGAAAAACTTCCGATGATTTATAGATATGCCAGTCAGTGTTCTAGATATTGTTTATGTTGCTTCCCTCTCTCTCTCCCAATGATGTTGTAGAATACCCTTCTTGTTAAGGGGGATTGTTGAACTATTGTAACTACTAAGAGTATTCTATTTATTATTGAGTTATTATTCATTATATCAATCCCCTTCTATGGATTGATCATGTCGGGCATTGTAATTGACCAAATACCCTTTTTTGGATTGGTAAAACCCTAAATATATTGTGCAAAATGAGAATTCGGCCCCTAGGATAATTAAAGTGGTTTTAACCACTAAGAAGACAAGTCAGCCTTTCCCAGTGAAGAGACACCTTTCCAGCACCTGCCATTTTGTATAAATAAAGGAATCCAGTGCATCAATATCTCACTCACTCATTCGCTCATCCAGTGTGCAAGTTTGGTAGTTGCAGTTGGGAGAAGAATAAAGAGAGAGGCACATTGCTTAGTGTTGGATATTCTCTAGTGTTTTTAGTTTATTATCTTGACATTGTATTGACTATATATATATTAAGAAAGTTTGGTTTGGTTTTCTCCCCCATGAGTTTTTCCCAGGATAAATATTGTGTATCTTGTGATTGTGTTTCTCTCAGTGATCCTACCTATGCTATGGTTATATAGTAAATTAAAAAGAAACCTAATAATATATTTAACCTTAATTGTAGCAAGGCTAGATGGAGGTAGGGAGGAAACAACAACATCATATCCAAGACCAATATTAATGAATGCAAACCTTTGACAATTAATGATATCATTTCATATTTCATTACTCTTTTCAAACTTCAAACTTCTATTCAACTGAGGAGTTGACTTTTTCAAATCCTTTCTTAAGGAAACAATCTTGGATTCTAGCTCTTTGCAATTTTCTTCCTTTTTCTTCAGCTGAATTCTCACTTGTTCCATCCTTCTTACCTCTTCTAATTGAATTTTTAGGATTAATATAATCTTTTTTTATTCTTCAAGGCTTTGTGACATTTTGGATTTTGAATCACGATCCTCTTTTTCATATTTTTGCAGGTGCTCCTTTTGTTTCAAATTAATTTTCCTAAGCTTCTTTATTTCTTTATTTGATGTGTGGTATTTTATTCATCTTCTTTGAGGCTTTCAAAGTTTCTTCTTTCTTACATGGTTTTTCCTTTTCAGTCCTCATTTCATATGCAATGAGGATCCCATGCAATTCATCCATTCTTAATTGATCAAGATCCTTCATTTCCAAAATGGTGGAAAATTTGGCATCAAATATTAAGGGGAGTGACCTCAACACCTTTTGCACAATCATCAATTCTTCAATCGTTTCACCAAGTCCTATTATGTTGACAATTTTGTCCACACAAAGGAGATATGTTGCAAACTTTTCTTTTTATTTCATCTTAAGACTCTCAAACTGTCATCTATGAGTTTGGAGCTTAGCCTTCTTGACCTTTTCATCGCCTTCATGGATGTTTTGAAGCTAGTCTCAAATTTCTTTCGTTGATTTGTAATGCATTATTTTGACAAACTTTGATTCTAACAGTATGCATAAGATGGAATTCATGGCTTTTGCATCATTTTCACTAGCCTTTTTCCAGGTCGTATCTGTTGGTGGCATTTTTGGGGTTGTATAGCCATTGGTGATTGATTTCCAAATATCAAAACCAAGGGCTATTATATATTCTTGCATCCTTATACTCTAGAAGGAAAAGTTTGTTCTATATAAAAAAATATCTCTATTTTTAGAGAAATCTTCTCGACTGGCCATCTGTGCTCTTGGTATCTACCTTCCAATGGTTGGACTATTTCCAAAGGAACCTATTTTGATTCCAATTGTTGAGCACACACTTATATTGAGAGGGGGGGGGGGTGAATCAATATAAGGCTATCTTTTTATTTTTAACATTCATAAAATGTAATGAAGCAATCACATCAATATAACAACTAGAAGACACAATATTTAACGTGGAAACCCTTTTGGGAGTAAACCAAAAAAACATTTTTTACTAATTTGTAGGCACTAACCTATGATTAAAAATGTTTGTAGGAACCAACCTACAAGAGACACCAATCCCCACTGCTTTTTGTAGGCACCAACCTATAGGAGAAACTGATCCCCTCTTATATTTGTAGGCATCGACCTATAGGAGACATTGATCCCCTCTACCGTTTGTAAGCACCAACCTACATGAGAGATTGATCCCCTCCACTATTTGTAGGCATCGACCTACAAGAGACATTGATCGCCTTTGTTGCTTCTATCTTCCCAAAACATTTTCTACACTCTTTACTTCTTCTTTTATCGGATCTGCTCTGCGATTGATAATTTTTCTTCTATTCTAACTTCACTAGATATTCTTGCTTCTTCTTATACTTCTTCCTTAGATATACATTGTTCTCACTTCTTCTACTTCTATCAAATTACTCACTTCTTTTTCTTTCACCATATCTACTCGATGCTCATTTCTTCTTCTTTCGCAAGATCTGCTCGACACTCGCTCCTTCTGCTTTTTCTCTTCCTTCACCATATCTTGTTTATTATTCTATTCCTACCTTAGATATGTATTTACATGTTTTTCTTGCTAGAATGTCAAATCTATCTTCTATAAAACCCAATCTATGTTCTAGAACACCCAATATGATCTTCTCTAATATTTAATCATCACTCCTTGAATGATATTCAATCGTCACTCCTCAAATGGTATGGATAATAATATTACATTTTCACCCAGACACACATTTTATCATAACTCTCTTATTTATTCATACTTTTCAATAAGCTTTACTTGAAAAGTCATGTTCTTTTGAAAAGTCACGACTTTTATTAAATAATAATTCATTTTCCCCCTTTCTTTAATTTTAATTCACTTTTTACCATACCATGGGTAAATACCATGATGGTTTGTAAATCCATGTGAAGATACCATGTGCACTTTCACTTTTACCATTTCTAATCCATTTTCATGTTTACTTCATGTTGGCACCCAAAGTTTTGGGTCCAATTTTGTGTGCATGCACAAACGAAAGATGTGCATGCTCATCCAAAAGTTTTGCAAGTTCCTAAGGAGATGTGCAAAAGAATTTCATAGTGCGTGCACCAGTCCAAGTTTTGTTAAGAAACATTCCAAGTCTAAAGGATGTCAAGGGCGTGTCAGTCTGAGTTTTGTTAGTTGAGCACACTGGTCTGATTTGTTTCAGTTGCATCGAAAACCAAGAATATGCTCACTGGAAGAAAGAGAGGAATCATCGGGATATCTCTCAGAATGATTGCTACCAGTAGAAAATGAAGACGTGGGGTGCAAAGAAGACGAGTTGGACAAGAATTTAGGATTTTCCCTTATGCATAGAACCTATGTGGATCCCTAGCAGGTACCAAAAGTGTGTGAGGTTGTTATATCAAACAAGTGAGTGGAGAAGAAAAGTGAAAGACAATGCTCCCCAACAGAAAAATATATAAAAGAGATCTCTCAGCTCAAAAAATAGGTTGGATAATTTTTGAATGCATCAGTCCCAGAGATCTAATTTAGCCTATTGTAATATTTTGTTGTATGGAGAAGTATCATTTTTATTTTATTTATTTTAATCGTAAATATTAGTGCAAGGCACATACTGTTGTATTCCCACTATTTATATAGTAATGAAATGAAGTTTTGTGGTTGCTCAACTCAATTATTCAACATAGTGTATATCTCTAATATGATGGAATACATTCAGTAATAAATATATGGTAGTTATATTCTATCATGTGTATGTTATAAATGAGTAACACCTATGTGTGTACAACTTAATTCTTAGTCCTTAATAGAATATCAAACATGAGTTACATGGATTCCATTTACATTTTTTTTTGGTATGCTTGATCCTCCATCTCCGACACAAGACCTTATGGTCTTTGTGATCCTCTCTACATCTCGGGTGAGACCTTCCTTCACCTTGTACGAGGATTGATATGTCAGTGCTTAGCTTGGGTTTTTGTTGGACACACTCTGGATGAACCCTAGGTATCAAACCCCCCAGTGTTAAGAAGGTTAGTGCGTGCACAAGTGTGTACTGAAAGAATGACACTGCACAGTGCCAACAAATGGTTTCATTATTGGGACCTGAAGTCTTGTTGAGATTGATAGAGGAAAAAATAAATATGGTGGCAGTCATCTAAAGAGGAGATTCGAGACTAGATATAAGAGAAGGAGTATGATTTTTCCCTATGAGAGATAAAAGGATTGCGAGTGAATGCAAAAGAATGGAAAGGTATATACCTTTACTCTGATATGCATGAACTCTTTTTCACATATTTTCCATGTTTGTTGCATGAATGGTTAAAAATACAAATGGAAGTTACCGACTGTGTTACCATCGTAGTTAATAGTATGGAATAAACCCATGCTTGAAAGTATAAAGGAACTAGATTACAAGTGGACTTTGGCTATTTATTTTTTATTTGATCGAGTGAAGGAAGGTTGCATTATTAATTTTTCTATCGAATAAAGTGATTCTTTCAACAAGGCAGAAAGAAAGTTTGAAGAAGGTCCAAGAAAATGGATGCTAGAAGAGATTCTCATTTGGATCAAGATGTTATTCATAGAAAAATGAATTATGTTCATGGAGTTTGATAGGATGGTTGAGTAAAGCCCCTATCCCTGGGAGGAATATGGAAAATGTGGGGTGAAAATAACTAGAGCATGGATCCAGTGAGGAAGATCCAAGAAGTTGTTGAGATGAGGTGAGGATTGGAATGGATCTAGAAGAGTAGAGGAGAAAAATAGATGAAAAATATGCAATAAGAGCTTAGTTGAGGGAGAAAGTTGAGAAGAAGAGTAGAAAAGCATTAGTCGAGGGTGCAAAATGAGGTGTTGGGCCTCGAATGAAGAGGAAGCTCACACCAGACAGTGGTGTGGGAGAGAATGTTGTTCTAGAGTGGAGCACAAGAGAGAACAAACATGCGAAGAGGCTTGGAGTCGAAGATACCAATAGTGACAGTAGTGGTAGTGAGGGCCTAGGTAACAAAGATTGTACCTTTTGGATGTTGCGGTATGTCACAACCTTGAGAAAAGGTAGAGCACACATGTATGATGCATCGGTGGAGTTGGAAGAGGAATTTTCACATAGTTATGCGCTAACAAGAAGATAATTTGTCGCGCAGTATGATGGGGCACCAATCAGATGATATTTTGGCTCTTGGTGTACTAGTGGTATGCTGAGCATCCAAGAAAGCGACGTGCAAAGAAGTCATGTGTTGAGCAGAGAAACTGACTCTATGCAAGGTTGTAGTGTGAATATCGGAATGAGAGGAATTGCGTAGTGGAAATGTGTGGATCGACCCAGAGGAAAGCATGCATGTTGGTGGTGGGTAGTCAAATAAAGAGGAGAGGGTGTAGGATGTGGATGATTCAGAAATGAAGGAAGATGAATGTTCCCCTAGTGGTGGGGAAGACAAATTGATAATGTTGGATACTCTTGCATGACTGCAACTAGATAGCTCGTTGGGTCACCTCACAAGATATTTCAGAAGAATATGGTCTTATCCCCCCTTTCTTCCACCCCCCTTGTGTATTTTTAATCATAAAGAACACATAGTATATAGTGAAGAGGTTAGTGTTTAAGAAAGATAAGAAGAGGAAAGGATCAATGACACAAGTAAAGGAGAAGGTGAAGTCAGTGAAACTGTACCCCAAGGGATAGTGGTGTGGAAGGATCCATACAATAGAAATCACAAGAGTGGAAATAACTCTGATTCAAAGATGGCCAACAAATATAGTACGTTAAGATTATTCATGTTCCATGGAATGGGTAAGGATGATTCTGAGAAACACTCATTCACCTATGAAGTAATATGGTCTGTAAAGGGAGTTACAGATGATGTGGCTAAGATCGTCCAGCTGGAGACTACATTCGGGGATCAAGCCGTGACACAATACATGAAGTATAAGGATATTATGCTAGCAGGATAGGCAAGGTCCCTAACCAAGATGAAATAGGATATTCTTTGGGAATTCAAAATTCGAAGTTGGAGTCCTGATGCATTACATAAATCAAGGAAAACAAGTAGAATGAAGGAGAGACTTTCTGAGATTATGACCAATGGTTCAAAATATTGTTGGATAGGATAATGTTCTAGATATAGGACATCCAACTGATCCAGATTATTTTTAGAATGAAATGAAAGAAAAGATATTAGAATGAAACACTCATGAAAATAGCCAAAAACAAATAAATACAACAATACTTGATTTCTATTAATGAAAGAAATGTAAAGAGACTGTCAAAATATAGAGTGTGAGACTCGCTAGAATGGTGGTAGTTTTATCTTTGAGAAGAGATGTAATGGCTATGCTCATTCGCAAGAAAATAATAACAATGAGACTCTTAAGGCTTTTTTATGATAACCAAGAATGCCAAAACCCTAGACATGCAAAAACCTAACCCTAGGAGATGAAACGTCAAAATTCATGTGGGCCCCATTTGGGTAAGTTAGTACATTAACTTCCTAGGGTCATAAATTTTGCATACAATCTCCATTTTAGGCGTATGATAGCCTACTAGAAAGGTATTTTTGAAAACTACATATTACACCATCAAACTCTGACTCTGTGTACAATTTGAGTATGGCGAGCCAAAATAACATTGTTTAGGGCCCCAAAATGGCCCTAGAAGTACATCAAGATGTGTTGACATGAAAACATACAAAATAAGACAATTGGATTAGGTGGGATGCCACGAGTATCCACCTAGAATATGTGTAGGGGTTCAGACAACCCCGAAAGTGTAAATCTCACAATTACAAATAAGTATAGAAGAACGTTATGAACTAAAAATTGACAAGAGGATTCAGTCGGAACAGGTGGGTGGCCACCAATATCCACCTGGATCAATCCTTCCCCCTTAGGAAGAAATGGTCTCCATTGTGTTGAGTTCCCAGGGATAAGGGGAAAGAAATTTCTAAATCTGAATCTTGGTGAGCTACATGCTTTGTTGGAGAATTTTTTATGCTTGGTCTATGGAAGAATGTCACATGCCTATTGTTGGCAAGGTTGAATATGCTCCACCAATTTGTTGTCTCTGGGTTTGATGAGGCATTGTGTAGCCACCATTGTAGGTGGAGAAAGAATTTTCTTTTGTTGGATAGAATATGTTGAGGCTACAGTGGTTGTAGCGATCTTCTATGCATCCTTTGAATAGACTATGAAGAGGATTAATTTTGCAGTATGAGAGATTATCTTGTGGCACTGTCTTGGTGGAGAAGTAGTCAGAACTACCTCTGGTATCCTATAGAGATGACCTCCCAAGGTAATAATGACACTACGAGGTCTAGACTCATAGACAATATGATGTCTCAACATATATGGTTGGACAAAAAAAAAATCACAAACATCAAGAGGGGAAACATCACACACTACCTCATCCTTGAATGGATGGATGCCATAGGACAGGAGGCACTATTGGCTAACACGAAGATCTCGTCCCTGGTGAATCCACCCAATGTTGTATGGTTGCGGGTGTGGTGTTGTCAACAACCCCAACTGTTTGATGCCCTTAGCTGAGATGAGGTTCTTCTGGTTGTCATTATCAACAATGAAATGCAAAGGGGTCCCTTTCACCCACATATGTGAATGGAAGAGGTGCTCCCCCTCTTTAGGATATACTGATTCTTCTAGTTGAATTTTTGTGGTCACGACAGTAGTAGTGGAGTTTGCGTCAATGATATGTATGTTTTCAATATTTTCTGGATCGTATTTCAAATCAAGATTCAGCTCCATGTCTTTGACCTCATCCACAAATGGCTGTTTCGAGCGACATTCATTAGTGTTGTGCCAGGGGATTTGTGGAAGTCACACCACTTCCTAGTGTCATTCTTCGTCTTCCCTTTACCATTTTTGTCATGTGTATTAGACTATTTGTCTAGAGGATGTTGGTTAGGTTTTTCTTTACTATGATTTGGTTGTGGCAGATTTGCAAACCCGAATTCCCATTTGTTCTGGTGCCTACATTTCTGTTTGATTTTGACAGCATATCAATAGGCATCTCTCAATGATGATATGTTCACAAAATCCATTTCGGTTTGGATGTACCTATGTAGAGCCCCATGGTATTTTAGAACTAGATGTCGCTCAGAGCCTTTTATACCTAGCTTGGTGCGAAAGGTATGGAAAATATTTGTGAACTCCAACACTGTTTGGCTGTTCTCTTGCCACAGTGTGGTCCATCTCATGTACTAGTCTTCATAGTTGTCAACAGGATAGTATTGTTCTTTGACCACATCCACAAAAAAATCCCAAGTGGGATCGACACCTTATATTCCATATTTCTCTATGGAACTTTGCTCCCATTAAGTTTCCCACCAATATTTGACATGGGGGAGAGCCTTGAGGAGTGCGAAGGTGATCTTTTCTCTGTCAGAAAAATTTTGAACAAAGAAATAACCTTCTAATAGATTTAACCATTTTTCTAGGGCATCCACATCTATCTAACCTTCAAATATGGTAATATAAAAATTAATCTGTACCTTAAAGGGAGAGGTTCCTCCAAAATGGCCTTTTGATGAAGATGTGCATGTTGCTATCGGTAGGTGTTGAAGGATTTGTGAAAAATTCTCCATCATTTTGTCCCTTTGTCGCGCGAGAGCTTGCTCAAGAAACATGTTAATATAATATCTTTCTCTCTCGTCTTTATTTTCTACCACCATCGAGTGTTTTTTGGGCATGTGAGAGTGATTTTCCTCAAGAGAGACAAGCTTGAGACCCAACTGGTTATACTCGTACCTTGTTGGGGACATGCACTGAAAAAAGATCAAGAGCATCTTGCTATGATACCCACCAATTCGTATTATTTTCGGAATGAAATGAAAGAAGAGATATTACAATGAAACACTCATGAAAATTTCCAAAAATAGAGAAATACAACAATACTTGATTTCTATTCATGAAAGAATTGTAAAGAGACTATAAAAATACAGAGTGCAAGAATCGCTAGAATGGTGGCATCTTTATCTCTGAGAAGAGATGTGACAACTACGCTCATTCTCAAGAAGATGATTACAATGAGGCTCTGAAGGCCTTTTTATGATAACCATGAATGCCAAAACCCTAGACATCCAAAAACCTAACCCTAGGAGATGAAATGCCAAAAGTCATGTGGGCCCCTTTTGGGTAAGTTAGTACATTAACTTCTTGGGGTTGTTAAGTCCATTTTCATTTGGACAATCAGAATGGTGTGAAATATGTTGTTAGCGGGGTTATGTTACACACCATTTCTCCACCTTACAGAAGTATCAAGAAATAAATCACACCCCCTTCTTTGAATTGTGTAAGTCTTTCAGCCACGATATCAGTAGTTTTCACTCCCTCTAGTTGATGCAAGATAATACCCTACTTCCATTCTAGGTATAAGGGGAACAAAAGGGTGGTGAGCGCAATGGTGGCGATAGAGGAAAATATCAAGGAGGACCTCAAGGTGGTTATGGATGTGGTTGTGGATGAGGATAAGGTGGAGGAGGTGGCAGATGCCCCACATGTTTCAATTGCAGTGAGATTGGTCATGTCTCACAATTCTGCACTAAGTCGTGTGTACTTTGTGCATACTGTTATAGTCATGAACATGTAATCGAAGACTATCTAGACTTGATAAAGAAATGGGAGGACAAGAAGGCTAATTTTAACATGGTACATGTTGAGCCGTGAAAAAAAATAAGAATGGAGAAGTGGATGTTTTGGTAGTAACCCACAGAGAGGAAAAGATAGGAGAAGACTTTGAGCACAGAGAAGGGTCGATTCGAAAAGAAGAGGTAAATATCATGAAGGCCTCCCATCCACCTCATAAGTTTGATGCAAATCAGTAGAAGTAGTTTTTACACGATGCACACAGATCCTTGAGGAAGAACGAGCATGTAAGGGGCTGCAATGCGCGACTCAGAGGTCTCTTGAAGGGGCACAAGTCTGAGAGGAAGTTCATAGGGCGACACAGAGGTCATTAGAAGAAACACAGATCCACGAATAAGTGTAGTAGGTGACACAAAGTTCGTTGGAGGAAGCTTGTGTGCATGCATAACTACAAATCATGACATATATATCTTTGAAGGAAGCTCGCGTGAAAGAATAAATATAGCACGCAACCCAAAGATCGATAGAATAAGCATGCAGATAGACTATGTTGTGATGCGTTGAGTTGAAAGTGTATGAACATCGCCAAAAAGAGTTGCAACACACAATGCTTGAAAAATCCTTGGATGACCTCAGTCACATGGCAGAAGAAACAGATCAAGTTAATACCTCCTTGAACTATTGTTTTTGTTTGCTCAAAGATCCATAAGCTGTGAGTGAGTTGACTCAATAGTTAACTACTTGCATGAAAGAATAAGGAGAGGAGAGGAGACCATCATTTCAGCTTCGTTGTTGGAAAGGGATGTATGTTAGGTCAGCAATAAAAAGTGTATTAGCCGAGAGTTTAAGACGACAACAAATCTTGGTGGGTATGAGATGGATGGAGTCATGTTGGACATAGGATCCGATGTGAAAATTGTAACCAAGAAATCCTGGAAAGTGATGGGGAAACTGAAGTTGGTATGGTTTCCCATTCATCTTTGATTATCCAATAAGTATAATATCTACTCCATTGAATATATGGAGTAGGTAGAGGTGAACATAGAATTCAAAACAAAGGCCCACTTTGACATCATTGAAATCATGGATGAGTCGGATCCCTACCCTGCATTGCTAGGAATTGACTGGGCCTTTGACAACAATGCGGTGTTGAATTTGAATAAGTGCCAACTGTATTTTGAGACTGAAACCTTGTACGTGGTCATGTCACTTGATCCATATGAAGGCTACCACCACAATGAACCTATCGATGAGGATGCATGGAGCTAGGATGTTGAAAAATATCTACAAGGTCACGGGGTGTAGGGAGGACTACATCAACCGCACCGCAAATGGAGAATTAAGTTGTAGTGTCAAATATTATGACATGGATTTTGAGGATGCCTTATATTGCATAATAATATTTATGAGGTGTCAACAAGGAGGTTCTCACAAATCTCTGCAGATGAGCACATGGGGGACCATATATCCTAGGAGTACTATGAGTGTACTTCACTGGCATGGCCCCGACTCTATAAGTTTACATCTGAAGAATGGTGGGAATATACACAACCTTGATACATGTGTCCTCACTACCTCCCCGAATCTCCTAAAAACTTTCAAAATCAAATCGTATCCCTAACATCTTGAATCCCCCTCACGCCGTTCATATAAGGAAAGAAGCAGGGGAGGGTTATGACCACTCCTCGACTGCATCAAAGAAATCACACAGAGGGGCGCAAGAAACCTGTGTGATGCCTCCTGTTGATGTACCTACGCATCGACATGGGAGGCTCTCATCATGTATTGGGACCCATCATCCCAGGCCCTTCACATATAAATACGGTGATTCTCCCATGGATAGTCCCAACAACAACTACGATGACCTTCCCCATACTTGATATCCAATGGAATTTAATTAAATATTCAAGAGAAATTACTCTCTCCCTACTTCCTCAACATACAATCTTGAAATGGATGGCTATGAAAATGCACAAAACCAAAAAATAGCCATGCTGCAACCCACATTATCGCAATGTTGTACACTCACACATGACAGGATTAGATCACGTTCAAAGCCTGTATAGCCTTCAGCTATCCTACAATACTCTGTGGGAAACTTGTTTCCTTTCTCATTATTTTTCCTTCATCCATCTCCACCTTCTTCCTAATATAAGAAATACCCTAAACTCACTTTCATCTACCCAATTAACCAAACTAGAATTCAGAGTCAACCAACTCACTCGTTCACAAAACAAATGTTACGTTTCCAGCTCATAATTTCCAAGGCCTCCTAAAGTAGACCTCGGGTCTGAACCAAACCTCTAAGTATCACCAATCACCAACCGAATGATCGAGCCTTACCTCCCCATGTCACCCTCATAGGATTCGAAAGAGGATGGGTACAGGATGTTTGGTTCATCAATTATGATGTTTGCGACTCTGAGCAATTCTTGGCTATATCATTTACTCACTATGTTTGCAATGTTTGCAGTGTATATGGCAAGTCACTTACACTCATCCAGGAATGGGACTAGCCTCTTCGCTAAGAAGGCATCCTTTCCCTACTCGACTATCCTCACTTTGGACACTACGGACCAATTATTTTATGTAACCACCTATTACTCACCTGAGTGCATGGAAGTTACCTATGTCTAGGAGGGAAGTACCCCATCGATGAAGCTACAATGTGTCACGCAAAAGACCTGCCTCTTCAGGGCGACGAGCCCGAAAAGGCCCTAAACAATAAGGATGTTTCCCCACCATAAATCTAGGGCACCTATTCTACCCACCAAGGGAGGTGAGTAATTCTTATCTTAGAAGTAAAAAATAATTTACTTTGGTTTGATATTGACTTGTTAGCATACAAAATTTTACGTAATTGTACTAGAGATGAACTCCCATGCAGGGTCAACGTAGCAGCTGAGCGATGCGTCATCATAATTCATATGTCCTGGGCCCGATATGTAATGAACGAAATCATATATGATTGAATGGATTCCCAGAATGCAAGTAGTGAATTTCATTATGGTTGGATCCTCTTCTTATTAGCAATGGTACTCTCGTGACCCCCTCGCAAGTTTGAACAACCTACTAGTAGTCAACAGGTATTTGAAGGTCATTGCTTCTTGTGACTACATGAAATAAAGGACTCGCACATCCAATAATCCATCAAAAACCTATTTTAGAACATGTATTACCAACTTACACAGAGTATTACAACACAAGAACGCATCTCATGCACCCTTATCGACATGTATGAGGGTTATATTATTTTTGAATGCACATCACATAACATATATATTTATCCTAGTGATGACTGGGAAGCTACCATGGTGCTCCTTCATTTCTGTATTGTTGAGGATGAAATTCAACAAGGAATGATCGAGTGGCCTTCCCATCGTCATTCTCTCCCAGCCAAAGATGCCACTACCCTAGAGACGGGTAAGAAACACAACCAATATCGTAAAAAGTTTGAAGCAGCCCGACATCAACACCAAAATCCACCCTCACCCTACATGTTTACTCCTACTGAAGTAGTAAACAAGAGATGTTGGGATGCCTCGTCTGCACCTCTGCTTCCTCCAACACCACTAGGCCCCAAGCGATAGAGAACCATCTCCTTCGTTCGCCCTTCCAATCCATCCAATCTGGCAAGAATTACTTAGATGACGTTGGAATCAGTCCCTCTCATAAATGCATTACATTTCCAATTGTTTCTACAAGAACAACTCCATTCCAAGGAACTACGCAACATTGACCATCTTGGGTGACAGTTAGGTGGTGTGGCCAAAATTTCAGTCAACACCTCGTGCCCATTTCCTTCCATCTCTACTTCCATTCTACCTGCTCATATCCTTCGTGCAGACCCCCTTCATTACTTACGTTCGATGCACAACATGGTGGGATTCCCTTGGCACTTCTTCCTACCCCTCTACTGCATGAATTTACCACCACTTTTCTCTCTGAAATAGGCAAGCACAATGAATGACTTGGGTAAGCCCATGCCCAGTCGGAGTTACAACACTAAGTGGAGATTTCATCACAAAACCAAACATGTGAGAAATATAAAATATAAATGCATGCCAATCAAACCTTAAAAATTCAATATGACATCGATAAAGAAGTACATACAACTACTCAGTCTCAGTATGTCGATCTCTACTCATCCTTCAACAACTTTCTTAAGGAGGTGGGTGGCCTATATGCTATACTTGCTATTGCTTCTACTTCCAGTGATGATCCCCCTTCAAGCATTAAGATGTCCTATGTAATGTATCAATTGCAACAGATCAAAGTATACATTACTGACAAGGATTCACTAGTGCCCCTCTCCAGCTTCATCACTTCATATTATCCCATGCCGGTTCAGACGGCTCAATTCGCTCTCCACCATGGCCAATGGTGGGTGAAAACACTCTCCAAGTTGGTGGACTCTATATCCTCTCTATGGACACACCTATTATCCCCACCAAAAGTAAATACTATTTCCAAATGCAGTCATGAGGCCGACCAGGAGGTCGGATAGAAGAAGAAATATCTCACTTCCCTAGCTTCTCACAAGCAATTCATTGAAATGCAGGCCATAGCCACAAGAACCAAATAAATTACTACAGCAAGGGAAAAACACAAAAATACCTCGAATATGATTTATGTTGCGGCTGATATGGCCTTAAATCTATTTGTACGTGCTAGTTGTTGCCAACCCTTTGATTGAGCAGCTCAGTACAATGGAACTCACATTGTCGGCAGTCACAACTAAGATCACATAATCCGCCATCCAGATCACCTAGTCCTTTCAAGAACGTTTTTCTGACTCTGAGTGTTAGTTCCTAGAATTTGTGCATAACCTTAAGGGCACAGTGGCATCCATTGATGACATCATTCCATAAAACAGTTTGCTCGAGGAAGAGCTTGGTAATAGAGATGGGGGCCTATTGGCACCCAAAGTTTTGGGTCCTATTTTTCACGTGCACATAAACAAAATTTGTGCACACTCATCCTAAAGTTTTTTTATCACCTAAGGGGATGCGCGAAAGAATTTCATAGTGTGCATATCATCCTAGGTTTTGTTACGTAGTGCGCCAAGTCTGACAATGTTCAAGGGTGCACCCTTCGATTTTTTTTTGTTGAGTGCACTGGTCTGATTTTTTCCAATTACATCAGAAACCAAGAAGATGTCTGATGGAAGCAAGAAAGGAATCACGGAGATATATCCCTTGATGATTATTTCCAACAACAAATGAAGATGTGGGGCTACCAAAAGATGAGTTGGCTAAGAAGTTAGGATTTCCACGGATGCAAACAACCTATGTGGATCCTTGAAATGTACCAGAAGCATGTGAGGCCATTATATCATACAAACAAGTGGAGAAGAACAGTGAAGGACAATGCTCCCCAGTATAAAAATATATTAAAGAGAGTGTTGTTCTTAAGATTAAACTTAAGGCTCAAAGACTAATGTCATGCATCAGGAAAGTTTAAAGATCCTGTTTTTAAATATTTCTTTTTCTACCTTAGTGATATCAGAAAAAATCCTTAAATGAAATTAACAGTATGGCAGTACAGAGGCCGTATTTCATGTATGAGTCAAAATTGTAATATCAAATGGTGTGAGAGAAAAATTCAAAACTGTTACACAAAGCAAGGCATCAATTGTTGAGGAGTCTCACCTTGTTGTAGTGGAAGAAAATAGATAGTGTAACCTTGAATAAAGTATAAGATAGAGTAATCCACATAGTTCACAGGTCTTGATTTACAAACAATAAATGTAGAGGAAAAACTGCTTACTTAACAGATGATTGATCAAATACGATTACAGTAGTTGTTGTACTAAATTTAAATCAAATATTTATCAAGGAATCCATAAAGAAATGTTGAGATATGGAAAAATAGAATAAACACATAACCCAAACTAAACAAAATTTGAAATCTCTTTCTGCACTTGTATTAATACTTAATAAGGAGAGTTTTCTCTATTACAATTGAAAAAAAGAAACCTTTGATAGATCTTGAATCTATGTATTTATACAAACTGTCTCAACTCAAAACAATTGGACTTCTTATAATTAAAAATAGTAAATATTTTTGAATAAGGCAACAAAATGTAAAATCTACAGAGCTCCACTAGCGTTCTCTTCCATCTCTTCATCTGCTCACATAAAAACTTCTTTTCCTCACTCTTTATCCTGGATATAGCTATTGTCTGATCTTCTTGATGATTTGGGATTCATTTCTGTCCTTTTTTGTTTGTTTCCATATTTCCCTCAAGTATGTGAATAGCATGTGCATGTTCCCTTACTTGTTTCTGGATGTGCTGGTTTTCCCATATTCAACACATTGGATGCATTTACTGAATAGTTGCACCACTAACATTGAAGGCTCAGTTGATTCCTTCACCTTGAAAGTGTATAACTTCCTCTCTAACTGAGGCAACTTTTCTTGTATCATTTTCTCTCCTTGAGATGTGACCTGTAACTGTAAAATTGGGTTTACTATCCATTTATTTATTTGAAGGAGATCAATCTAGTTTATTTTTTGGATGGTTGTCAGGGCTTCTTCCTTGCTTGTTATGGAATTATACTAGTTCTTTACTATATCAATTTGAACCAGGGCTTCAAAGATAAAATTTCCTTAAAAATCAATTATTCCTTTGTTTAGTGAAGACAATGCTTCTAGACAAGATTCATTTACCTCTCTATAAAGTCTTTTTCTTTCTGGTGGGTTTGTTTCTCAGGCATTTAAAGCCATATTACCTTTTATTTTTTCTGAAAGAGAAAGCCGATGAACATCTGAGACATCATCCTTTGGTACCAATAAGACGACATTTTGAAACTTAAATCGATTTAAGAAAGATTCTCTTTCTCTAATATAGATATCTTTTAGAGCGAGGTCTACTTCCTGGTAGCATTTATGGATGGCATCGACCTTCATGAAGAGATCTTGTTGGGATATTTCTAGTTTTTCATTTACCTCAAGTGCTTGAGTCTGAAAATCTGATATCTCTACTGATGTACCTTCAGTCAAGTCTAACCTAGATTGAAATTTATTTATTAACTCTTCTTGTTGAGTGACCAATCCTCTATTGGCCTGTGAATTATGATGGAGCTCTTCAAGGTTAGCATGAAACTATTGAATTTGATGTCTTCCATAAGCTATGATATGTTCAAAATCTTGGTTCATCTTATTCTTCAAGTTCTGTTCCATGGTCACTATTTGATATTGCAACTTCCCTACCAACAGGTCTCTCTGCTTTAGCTGCTCAGCCAAATTTTTTACAGACCATTGATTAGTAGTGGCGAAAGTGCCCAATGAACCTGCAACTTCCTTTGCAATTTTTGTATCATATCGGTTATGTCCATCGTACACCATTCTTTTCCTTTTGACTATTGCTCCATATTTATAATGTGTTTCTCATTTGACGATGGCCCTATGTTTCTTGTTGAAGAAGAAATCTGAAAGGGGAATCTCTTCGGGAAAGATTGGGGTAAGATCACTCACATAAATGACTTCAGAACCAGGATTCCCGAAACTTGACTGCAACGGTGTCAATGAAGTAATAGGGGTACCTTTCTCTGTGGATGCTTGTTGCTCAACTTTATGGGAAACATATGTGGCTGGTGTAGAAGGATATGTATCATGCCCTTTCTTTAGGAAAGCTTTGAGATGATCCATTGCTTGAGGGCCTAATGGACTTGATAATGAATCTTTCAATTCTTGCATTAAAACTTCGGTGTTCTTTGGGTTTTCCTCAGTATCTTCTTTGTCATAGCTCCCTGTCTCAAAACCCGGAGGTACAGTCTCCTGTATAGATGAAATGGCTATCGATTCTCCCTGTAGTACTTTCATCAAGTTGTTTCGTCTATTCCTTTTAAAAATCAAGAAATTGGCCTGTTGATTCAGGGACAAGGTTTATACTCTATTCAATACTTCCTCATAAGACCTGACTCCCCTGAAATTTCAACATGTGGGGAGTTTTCGTGCACATATTTCTTCAGGTTGTATTGGGCCAGGTGGCTTTCCATGATTTTTTGTGGGTCGTGCCTTTTAAAATTGATGTCAACCAACTTGAAATCCTCCAGAGTTGAAGCCTCCACTTTGGAATGATCGAAGTCTAATAATGAAAACATACCAACTTGAGAGGGAAGGTAGGTCATACCTTTTTCTGGGTTGATTTCTGATCCTTTTTTATGCCCCTTGTCATTGTTTGATAAGATACTTCTCGACATACTAGCCGGTTTGGTAAAAATTTTGATAAAGCATGGGGAGGGACTGAGCATCCAAAAACCCTAATGTAAGAGAAGTTTTCTTCGATAAACCAATATGCTATTTTTCCCAGATTTCTCATGATTGTGTCTAAAATTCGAGGAGGTGGGAAACCATATAAAGCTATATGAACGGGCACCACTACATGGTGGTAGATTTCGTAGAAGAAATATTTGGCCTTGTCTTCCCATAACTTGGAGTGATAGAGGTGAATAGATTCAGCATTGGTCGGGGTCCAGCTCTAGTTCATCAGTGGAAAAGGGGTTATGAAGCAAATAACATCCATGATATATGCGGACATATAGAAAGGGGTGGGTTTCCCCTTTGACTTCTCCAATTTGTATTCCGTTATTTCTTTAGCCAAGTTGTCTGATAAAATTTTGGCCCAATTAAAAGAGAAGCCCTCAGCCACCTCGTGCATAATTGACACCCATGCCACTAAGAAATGGGTAGGAATCTTCTTCCTAAATAGTCTATAGAGAATCATAGCTACATAAATCATATGAGTATCCAACGATGTTGTGGCATAAATTCCATGAGCATCGGCTCTGAATTTCTCTGGGTGCCCCCATTAGGACTTGATTATATTAGGATAGAGTAATTCATGTTGTATACATTATGTTTGCTCAAACTCTAGCATGAATGTAGCATTGTAATTATATTTAAAATCAAGAGACAACGTTTACATTACTTGTATGTGTTCTGGTCGGAAATACCCAACAAAAGCCTTTTGAGAGTTGAAAATGCTCCTAGTTTGGATGTCAACGTTTTCAAGGGCCCATCTTATCATGTCATTATACAACATGAGCCTCTTCCATGAAGCTATCTTGTGAAGATTGGAATGGGCTATACTTCTGAGTTTATCTCTGTGAGTATCATCCACTTCATTGTTGAAGTCTTCTGGGAAATTTATGACCTCATACTCCAGAACCTCAAACACCTATGTCCAAGATTTCACAGAATCTATAGCTCGCAGCGTAGTATCTAACAGAATGTCTGCATTTGGATTTGAACCTTCATTCGTTGCATTAGTCTTCTTCATCATATTCCATGGTGGCATGATATTGACAGAATGGGGTTACTTGTTGCAGAGGAATTGCGCAAGCTTCTCAATCAGATAAAACTTACTACTTTGCGGAAGATGACAATGAAATTAAAAATCAAAGTAATTTTATTTACATCAGGTGCATTGATTCGAGTATACCTTTTCTAGCGACAAATTTATTAACTTTAATGGGAAAGCATACCTAGCGATCCACAATCTATATCAAAAAATTAGTACCTTTGATTTGTGATATATTTCATTAATATTCGGCAGTTCGTGCTTGGGAGTTTTGGATGAAACAGATTTGAAATTTCCCGAATCGTGAATCCACGAAAGGTTAATTACGATATAATATCTTTTAAAATATTAATTAATCGTGTTTAACTTCAATTGTTTTGGATATTTAGACTTCAAGATTTTTAAATGAAGCTTGAGAAGAAATTCCCGAAGCCCGAAACTATGAAATGATTAATTATCTGATAATCTCTTTTAATTTTTAATCAATCACATTTTATTTCAAGTGCTTCATAAATTTGGACTTCGGAGATTTTAGGATATTATGAAGGGTAAACGTCCAAACTCTGAAGTGTGAAGTCATTAACTATAATTTGATCAATATTAACTTAATTAATTAAGATTTAATACTTCATCATTTTAGTGCTTTGTGGATTCTGAATTAGATCTTTGTTATATTCCCGAAGAGTCCCCTACCGTAGTGATGTGTCAAAGATGACGTCATTCTAGATGATGTGTCGAGAATAGGGGAGTGCCACATGTAACTTAGAATCGTATGAGTCCTCAAATGGAAATTTCATTAATGGATGCCATGTCTCAACCTAGGGAAGACTCAAAAGATACATGTGTACTATGACTCGTATCCTTTAAAGGTTTATGAAAAGTGAGGAATGGACATCTTCGGGTTTCGGGTCCTTTATCATTAAGACTTCTCAAAATGTCTAAAGCGCAAAGCTCTGGAGTGACCTTTAGTGATTTGATTCTTTAACAATCAGGTGGCTCCAAAACTCTATGAAAAATAGGATCGTTCGATCAAACGAGGAAAATTCATCAACGACGGGTATCATGTGTGCCTTATTACCAATTAACCCGAAATGAATTTGATTTGAATTTCAAAACTTAATTTGTGAGCTACCAGTTTGGGAAAGATTATATTTTCATGAAGTGGAGAATGTAAAGCTCAAAGTTTAGGATTATATATGTTCCAACATAGGCTCTATCTAGGGATCGTGTCTCCATGTGAGGCGTGGGAGAACAGTATACCAAGTCCCTTTACTGGGTAAATGGAGTCATTATTGAATTTTTGGGAAACACCTTTGGGAATAAATCATACAAAGAAAAATTGAAATTCAATCGAATCTCAGAAAACTTTCAAAACACATTTAATTATTGACCTCAATTTAGGCTAATAATAATTTCCCTTTCCTAAAACTGAGTTTGGATTTTCTTAAGGTAATCGAAACAACTTTAACTGAAATATCAGACTTTAGTTGATTCCGTTCACATCAAGGCTAAGTAAATTTAACAATTTCTTTATGGAATCCCTTGTCGGTTTACAATGTAAATATTACTGGAAGGAGAAATAGATATCAAAGTATGTTTATACATGTATGAAAGCCTTACAGATTTCATAGACATTGTTTCACTTCCAGCGAGCCTTTTCAGTACCCCGGTGAAGTTATCTACATCTCCCATTGAATTTCCTTTCAACACTTCAATTAGCAATATTTGCATTTTATTGAGATGAGGGAAATCACTACATGAATTTCCTTTCATCATCTATTTTGGAAAAAATGAGAGCAATCGAATTACCAATTTCCTTTCACCATTTGTCTTGGACTAGATGGGAGCAATGGGAGTAATGGGAGCAATCATTTTATGAATTTCCTTTCACCGTCTGTCTTATATTTTTTTTTAATTTTTAAGTGGGGGCAATCAATTTATATGTATCATACAAGGGATGATATCTACTTAAAATTTGATAGTGAAGGTCTGTCAACAATTTTTTATTGTACTCTGAACTAAATCTCTCCCGGTCTTCAATACATATTTTCCTATAGGGAAGATTTTATGGGGAATTTTTATTTTTCAGGGATTGGCCTTGAGCGAACTAATCAGTTAAAATATATTAGAAGAGGTAAAGTTATCAGAATTAGCCTAGACATACTTTATTTTAGTTAAAATCAGAGGAACATAAAGATTTTCACCTAATCTTGTTTTGAAGATATGTTCTTAAGTTTTCAGAGCCAAGGAGAATTTGTTTCTTTCTATGAAGACTTAAGGACAGCTAGTGAAAATTAGAATAGAGTAAAATCTCGAAGATAAGCAAAATGAAATAGAACGAGGAATCAAAGGGTTTGACACAAAAAGATCTCCTTTTCACACAAGTTCACTTCTTAATTATCAAGCTTCTTTTTTTTAAGCCACTTTTTATTCTTTTTTTTTTCATTTTTTATTTCAATTTTATTTTATTTTTTATTTTATTCAGAGAAGTCTTCAAAATTAAGAAGTTATTTCATACTTCTCTGATATTTTATCAAGTGATAATATCTATATGAGTGAAAACTCCTTTACATTTAGTAGATTTCTTTGAACTTTTAGCTCGAACTGACGGAATAATAGTTCATACCTAAGATTGCCTTTGTACTTTTTAAATCAAGTAAATCATTAATTCATCACCTATTTTGAGAGAAAGATAAAGTTTTGAAAATTGGGTGTTGGATTTCGATACATCCTCATCTCTCAACAAGAAGTATGTATTTTGCAGGAAGATAAAAATGGGAAATGTCAGAAAATTCTACGGGATAGAAATAATATGTGGTACAACTGTTTTTGTATTTTTCTTTCATGTTATCCAGTAAACCTAATTTATTTACAATAAAAGAAAAATGAAATTGCAAATTGAAATATGGAAACGAAAACTGGTATATACAATGGGAACCTGAAAAATGATTATTGTATAAAATGTTTTAGGAAACGCTTGTTGATAGGAGCGTTACGAATTTTTTTGTCAATATTTTCCAGTAAGAAGGAATTTTTCCCTTCAGTGACTGCAATCCTGAATGGTCTGAACTAGAGGTGGTCAAACTTGTCATGTTTCCTTGCATATTGTATTCTAACATCCCACTTTAAAACTAGATCTCCACGAAGGAACTCCCTATCTTTAGCCTTTTTATCAAAAAGGGCCTTCATATTATCTTGGTACTTCTGAAGTTTGTCATCTACTTCAGCCCTATTTTGCTGTACTTCAATCATTTGATTTATCCTTCTGGTAACATCATTAGGATCTTCATTTGCATCTTTCCATAGCTTTATCATAGGAAGAGAGAGATTGATAGGAAGGACGACGTCAGTACCATAAACCATTTGAAAAGGGGACATACCTATTGATTTCTTGGTGTCGATTTGATTCACCCACAAGGCATATTTCAGGTGAACGTGCTAGGCCTTCTTATTTTTTTTCAACACCTTTTTTATTATAGTGATCAGGATCTTTTTGGATGATTCGGCCAACCCATTTCCCTGAAGATAATAGGTTGTGGAATGCCCTAACACAATGTTATATTTTTGTAAAAAATTGATCATTGCATAGAATTAAAATCTTGGGCGTTGCCAGTGACTATTTTTAGCGGACAACCAAATCTCAATAAGTTGTTCTCTTCCAATAAATTTATTACCATCGACTTTGTAGGATTTAGAGTCAGAATGGCTTCGACCCATTTCTTGAAGTAATCGGTGACGATCAAAATCCATTTATGTTGTGTGCTAGACTGTGGATGGATTTATTCGATGAAATCTAGACCCCAATGTTGAAAATGAGTTTTTTCTTTGGCTGAGATTAAAGGTAGTGCAAGAAGTTTTTTCTTACCGGAGAACAATTGACAAGAATTGTAGGCTCTGACCTTGGCATTCAGGTCGGTAAATAACTTCAGCTAATAGTATCTAGCTCTTAAAATCTTGTAGGTCATTTCCCTCCAGGCATGATATCCTCCACACACCCCTTCATGGAATTCATTTATGACGCCTTCTGTTTCAAATTCTATTAAGAAACTTAACAATAAACCTAAAGGATCCTTCCAATATATATGGTTGTCAATAATACAATATTTTACCGTGTGTAGTTTCAAAGTTCTCTCTTTGGATGGAGTCATATCACTCGAGCACTGAAGGGTCAAGAGGTAGGAAACAATATTACCATACCAAGAAGAGGACGAAAGCCTATCTTGAATCTAAATCGTAGGCATTTGATCATCAAGCTCCTCTATATCCGGAAGATATGCATGCAATTCTAGGTGATTTATACCAAGTGCCCTGAAATTTGATTCGGCTAATAGTTTCACCAGGCCTTGACCTTTGACTAATTTGGTTGATTTTACCTCTAGATAGAACTCCTAAATTTTGGCTAACCATCGACCTCTTTTCCCGTCGCTTTCCAGATGAGCCAATATATCCTTAACCGCGCTAGTTGGTACACAAGAAACTAATTTTTAATGAAGCACATATGTCCTGAAAGATTTGAGGGATTTCACCATTGTGTATGCTTGTTTTTCAAGTATATCATACCTTAATTCTGCATCTCTTAGACTCTTACTAAAAAAGGATATCAACTTCTTGAAGCCTTCTTCGTTCTTTTGCAATAGCGCCACTGCGATAGTATGTTTAGAAGCGATGGAGAAGATCAAGAATTCTTTAGTATAGTCGGGACTGACTAACACTGGTGCTTCACCTATATCTTTCTTGACTCGTTCGAATGATTCTTTATCTTTGGTGGTCCATTTCACTTCGCTATCGTTCTTCAACATATTTGTAATCAACTTAATTATTTCAGCAAAATTGGGAATGAATCTTCTCAAAAAATTTATCTTTCCTAAAAAGGATTGAATTTATTTTCTCTTCCTAGGAATATCGATAGTGTCTATAGCCTCAACCCACTTAGGGTCAACCTTAATTCCTTCTTTTGACACTATATGACCTAAGAGCTTACCTTCTTGGATAGAAAAATGTGATTTCTTGGGGTTAAGAGACAAACCAAATTTTCTACATTTTTCGAATGTTTTCTTGAGGTGCAGTAGGTGTTCTACATCAGAGTTATAAAAAACTGTAAAATCATCAAGATAAATAATGACAAAATTATCCCTTTCTCCAACGAACACAATGTCCATCACTCTTTGGAAATCAACCCCTGCATTCATCAAACCAAATGGAATTTTATCGTACATGAAAGTTCCCCACGGAGTGGTAAACGCATTTTTCTATCTGTCATCTTCATGGAAAGCAATTTGATTGTATCCTGAAAAAACAACAATCATAGACATTATGTTAGATCCCACTAATTTTTCTAGGACATGATCCATTTTTTGCAGTGGGTAGTTTTCTTTGAGGGATGACCGGTTTAAATTTCTGAAATCTACACAATGCCTTATTTCTACACTTTTCTTCCTGATAGGTACCTATTGGCACAGGGGCATCCCAGGTTTCAACGCTTCAATAGCACACCAACAAAACTCTAACTACCAGCCCTTTTGGGAACACCTACAAAGCAGATGAAGTCTCCCTCGAGGTAGAGGTGGGAGGGGGTTGCAGGACTCAAGTGTCTACAACCTAGCTAGGACACAGATCTATGATCACAATGCTTTAACATAGCACTTAGCAATTAACATTCATTAGTATTTAACCCTTACTAACATCGAAGGTAAAACCCCAATTACAGAACAACATAGTATTCAACAAGATCTAAGCATATCTGACCATTTAGCACATAACATCAACAGATCTAGCATTCATCCAAGTTATCAAACACTAAGATACTATATCAAATGCATCTAACATACATAAATATTCATCACTAAGAATAAATCACATCAGTGACACAAAGAAATCACAACACATGATATACGTGGTTCACCCCCAGTGTGGGACTACATCCCCCAACTCTTCTTCTCTTGATTATCTTCTTTCAATGCACAGAGCCACAATACCAACTCCGCATAGGACATGAAATATACGCACACCTCGCCAGATCCTCCTTTCTTGAGTTAGGTCACATCACAAAGCCTTCTTACACAATCTGTACACAAGATTTTTACAATCACTTGCACTTAGCTCTGCAAGTCTAAACACATAGTATGCAAAAAGCCTCTAGCTCTTCACTAAGACGATTCTAGTAGGTCTCTCTACTACTTTCTTACATCGCCTAGATATCTATTTATACATTAAAAATGGGGCCTAAACATGGGTAAACCCATTGGCTGACATCGCATACTTGTTACATAAACCCTAAACCCAAAAATCCCACAAAAGGGGGCGAGGTCTCGCGATCTCCGCTTCGTTTGGCACTTCATGTTCAACCAGCTTGTCGAAGTCCCAAAAATGGTCAAACATGACCAAGATTCTCCAAAACTTGGTTGAGGACTAACAGGCCCCCAACACTCACCTTTGACTCATCTCGAGTCACTTTGATCTGGGAAACTCTGCTTCGAAGGCCTTGAGCTTGGCTCGAGCTGCTTCAACCTACTGCTTCGCTAGAGCCTCCTGCTCGATGAACTCTTGAATAACTTTCTCGGTCACTGGTCCTTCCAATCGTTGTTCGACCATGGTGACTACGTGTTCTAGTTGTGTACCTTGTCCCTCAATCTCCTCAAAAAGTGTGCAGGCTTAATCCTGCATGGGTTGTATCCTATGAGTCACTTCCATGACTTTACTCTGGATGGCATGGACCTGTTGTTGAACGATGCACTATTCCTGGGACCTTTTCATCTTCTTGACTGCTGAAAATGGCTTCAACTATGATTTTACTATCGTTTCTTGTTTATTTGCCTCCTGGAGTTGTGACTCCAATGTCCTTAGTTCTGGGTCCTCTGCAAGGCGCTCATAGGTCTATGCACTTCGACTTCTTAATTTCTTTCATTCTAAAGCCAATGCCTTGATTCTTTCAACTGCACTCTGAGCAGTTTCTTCCCTCTGATCTCACACTTCCCGTGGAGTGCTTAACACGGCTTGCAGTTCCATTTCTGCCACTCTTGCTTGAAGTTGTTGAATAGCTTCAACAAGCTTCTCCACTTGACTCTCCATTGTGTCTTCTTCTATATGTGCGAGGCCCAACACAAAGAGAAGTGCTCTGGTGATTTCCTCCTTAACTCCCATCTACTCATTGAGCATTTGTTCTTTTTCCTTCTGGATCTGCGCTTTATCCTCTACAAACTTTGTCTAGACGTCATCTTTTTCTTCCTGCGCAACCCGACATTATTCTAGTGATTCTTCTTTTGCTTGATTTAATGCCTTTGTGGCCTGCTCCTTTTCCTCTTGGACCCGACAAAGCTGAGCCTCGGTCAAGTATGATAATCTGTGTAGTTGGGAATGATCATCTCCTATTTCTATGTCCCCTACTAACAACATCGCAGTAGACACTACATGGCTTGAATAAAGATCCTGTTGTACCCCTTGAGCTCCACCTCAATCCTGCCAAACATTGTCTCCTATTTGGCTTCTCTTCACTGCAAAATGTCCTATGAGGTTTCTGATATAGTGAAGATGATGAGGTCAATATCATCTACCATGAGAACAGTCTGAAATGGAGGTTTATTAGCTTTTGACTTCTTTCACGATGAAGGTTTCTTCGGGGAACCCTTTCTTTTATTGGATGTCTCAGCCTCCGTGATGGGATCCTTAGGTGGCATTACTTTGCCATGTTTCTGTTTTTTTTCTTCCCCTTCATCCTCTTCTTTGTCTACTTCTTCATCTCCTCCTCCTTCAGGTGAATCTGGTGTAGTTTCCTTTGATGCGTTGTTCAATTCTTGTACCTCTTCCTTCTTTTTCTTCCTCATGTTGTTGGGTGCATCATATTCTTCGCGAGTGACCACAAGAATTTCGATGAGGTCGGGGTCAGGGATTTATGTCTATTCGAATGGTACAAGGAACATTGCAGGCCATTCCTTGGTTATTTCTTGCATGTCCTCCTCTGTGAGTTTGTAATAGGACTAGATCTCTTATTTGTGTTCATCTCCACGCGTAATGATATAGATGAAGTGTCTGTCTGTGCAAAACTTTGCAAGTGGCCTGAACCTGCGAAGAGTGTTCGACATCATGAGAGGGAAGGATTCAATGGCCCTCTTCAGTTGTATATAATAGGTGTGGAACACCACATTTGAATTCCATTTCTTCTCCATGTCGCTTAAATACCATAGCGTAGTGAACTTCACAGCTAGTGGTTCAGATGACTCAATTTTAGAGAAGGTTGCTCCTTCTAGCATCTCCCAAGAAATGAAGGTAATGAGAATCAATAGCCAACTAAAATGGAACTCATAGCCCTGATCCTGAGCTTCGTAGCAGTATTTCTCTAACTGGTTGACGAGGTAGATCGCCCAGTTCATTTGCATCCCTCCGACGCATTTCCTTGCAAGGTCAACGACGAACCCCGTGACCTGCGTTGGTCGGTTCTTCCCAACAAGCTTACCAACGATCAACTGGAAAGCTAGGAACACTGCGCCATTCTGGATGGAGGCTACCTTGTAGCCTCACTTCCCTTTCTCTACATCATCGTAGGTTTATTTTATGCACTGCACCAAGGCACAATCTGTTGCCTTCCCTAGGTAAAAATCATGAGGGTCGGGTCCTTGCATGCTTAATCCGGTGATCTAATGGATCAATGTCGTATCTACTATGATGCACTGTTCCAACCATAGGTAACCACCATGGTAGTATGATAGGAGGATTTTAACGCACACGTTAACCTTCTGATGTCTGCCAAATTTGAGTATCTCCATTACATTGAGAATGGTTGATCTTGTGATGTCCATGGTCCATGGCCGGGGGATTATCTTCGACTTCTTCCCCATTGTTTTGGGCAAGTACTTGTGTGGTGCGAGCATGCCATAGTTCTTTCGGTCTCCTAAGTTGAAATCACTGATCTTTAGAATCATAATCTGTCCTAACTGCATTCCAATTGTGTTATCCCCTTCGAGAGGTACACAGTAATCAGTGTATAGTCGAATTCCCTCAGGACGCTATCACGACTAACCATGCCAGCCATAGGTGGGATATAGTCGAGCATGATTGATGGGATGAGCTTCGCATTTGCCAAGTCATTGTGATTCTTTCTTCTCTTCTCTGTCGTAGTTCAGGAGAGCCCAGATCGACATGTAGTCTATGGGGATTCTTGCACTCCTCTCGTTGATGAATCTTTTGCTCCTGCGGACATGACCTTCTTAGCCATGGGGTCTATGAGGATCTCTTCAACGAATTTCTCTACTGCACTAAAGTCGCCCGAAATACATGCTCGAGATCAGATACCTTGGGTCAGTGAACAAACAATCAATGTAGCAAAACGGATGGCAAGATTACAATAAGCATTGCGCGAAAGCATTTAGTTCTTTGTGGGCTCAAGTAATCATAATTCACGACAGTGTCCTTGGTGCAACGCTCCATGGGATAAATAGAAAATGTCGTAATAGACTCCTCCAATGGGTAGGAATTCCTCGATCAATACAAATCCATCCATTATGGTGTGGTCCCAATGGTCCAATGGAAAACATTCTAGCAATAACTATGTTTCTAGCCATTCTGGAGCATCGTTCTAATGGTCGGGATGCCTCCAATGGTTATATTGCTTTTCCATGGTCAAGTGTCAGTCGGTGTTGTTCTGCTATTCCGATGAGGTTCAAGTTCTGAAAATCTTCCTTCTGCAAAGTCCTCTCTGGATCCTTTTGCAATTTTTCTAGCTTTTCTTTCTTCGTACTGAGCTTTCTTGCTTTCTTCCCTGTGATCTGCGTCTCTAGATTCCTCTTTCCATTATTGTTTTTATCTCCTCTTGGCATAGTAACCTCGCACTGTTGAGAATCTTTCACAAGGTTCAAGGACAATACTTCTTCTCTTACTGTTTCTGGAGTCGATGCTCTATTATCCTACATAGGTAGGTTCTTTAATCCTTCTTGTGTTCTTTCAACTTCGACATCTAAGTCTCTGGCCCTCTGGCCCTCTATTGTTTTGACTTGTCCTCTTGTTCTTTTATTAAGCGTGTTATTCTCTTAGCCATGAAATCCCTTAATTCTTTTTTTTTCTGTCCTATAGCTTCCCCTTCTTCTCTCCTTCAGATATGATCTCTCTCAATCCAAATCTTTCCTAACAAAAGTGCAAAGGGAGCATTTTTCTCAGCAAACTTAATGACCTCAAATTCTTCTTCTGTCGATGTTACATGAGAAACCATAGGTACATGGGCAAGTATTCCACATAGGGTTATCATCTTTCCTTTAAAAAATCCTATTCCTCACAATGAAGGAATCATAGCAGGCTTTCCTAAGATTTCCCAACTACTTTCTTTCATAATGTTCACCTGTGTTTCTACATCCAATACACAGTCTATGTCGAAGTCTTCTATTCTTGTTTCTATGAACTCTTTCTCTTTTAAAATCTCTGATAAATTGATGTCTCAATGAACATTTAGTGTTTCTTTCATCTACAATAATATAGCCTCTAATTATTTCTAGTTCCATAGCATATTCTTAGTCTCTGGACCTTCCTCATGGTTTTCTTGTCTCATGTTCATCTTCTCAACTTTAGCAATCATTCTAGGACAATCCAAAACTTCATGTCCAATAGCTTTACAACAAAGACAAATAGGAATTCTACCAGGGAATTCCTTAGCAAGTTGTCTTGGTCTTCTGCAATGATAACATAATGTCAATTCTATCTTTCTCTTAAACGATCCCCAACCATTCCTGTACTGGGCACTGGGATCACAGCGATAGACCTACAAAAAATTCTTTCTAGGATCCTGCATCTTCTTGTTAGTCCAAATATTATTTATATGCATAGGGATAACATATCTTTCACTATTTTTATCACATCTATTCATGTCATATCTTCTTTCTTCTAGTTGTGCCCTATTTTTCAGACTAAGACGAAATCTATCAATTATACCTAGATCCATTCTTTCGAAACAAAAATTTCCACTTATCTTACCTTTATCACAGCACAAAGCTTTAATATATTACCTTTTTTTCTTTAGATCAGACTTCTCTTCTCATCACAGAGCTTCACAAGTCAAGTAGAGTACTACGCTCTACAACAACAGAATAGAGCTTTCTCTTTTCCTCAGTTCCTAGCAATCACAGTTTCAAGTACCGGCAATGGAACCATTTGTTGGCATAGGGGCAGACCCAGGGTTCAACGCTTCAATAGAATACCAACAAAACCCTAACTACCGACCCTTTCGGAAACACCTAAAAAGAATATGAAGTCTCACCCGAGGTAGAGGTAGGGGGGGTTGCAGGACTCAAGTGTATACAACCTAGCCGGGACACAGATATGTGATCACAATTCTTTAACTGAGCACTTAGTAGTTAACATTCATTAGTCTTTAACCCTTACTCAGATTGCAGGTAAAACCCTAATTACATAACAATGTAGTATTCAACAAGATCTAAGAATATATGACCATTTACCACATAGCATCAACAGATCTAGCATTCATCCAAGTTATCTAGTACTAAGATACTATCTCATATGTATCTAACACACATAAAGATTCATCACTAAGCATAAATCACATCAATGACACAAAGAAATCACAACAAAGGATATACGTGGTTCACCCCCAGCATGGGGCTACATCCACCAACTCTTCTTTTCTTTATTACCTTCTTTAAATGCACAGAGCCACAATATCAACTTCGCATAGGACAGGAGATCTACACACACCTCACTAAATCCTCCTTCCTCGAGTTAGGTCACAACACAAAGCCTTCTTACACAGTCTGTACACAAGCTTCTTACAATCACTTGCACTTAGCTCTGCAAGTCTTAACACATAGTATGCACAAAGCCTCTAGCTCTGCACTAGGGCGATTCTACTAGGTCTCTCTACTACTTTATTACATCACCTAGATATCTATTTATACATTAAAAATGGGGCCTAAACATGGGTAAACACAGGGGATGACATCCCATACATGTTACATAAACCCTAAACCCAAAAATCCCACAAAAGGAGGCGAGATCCCACGATCTCCGCTTCGCCTGGTGCTTCATCTTTGACCAACCTATCAAAGTCCCAAAAATGATCAAACACAACCAAGGTTCTCCAAAACATGGTCAATGGCCAAACATACTAAATTTTCTACCCATTCGGAATACCTAAGTTGAACGATAATCTTTGTGACAAGAAGATTTTTGACTTCCTTCTTTATCACTGGTAGGAGGATAGGATTTATCTATCTCAGTTTTTTCCTAAAAGGTTTGATACCATGTTTCAAAGGAATCTTATGTTCAATTAAAGAGGTATCGTAAGTTTTTAAATCATCAAAGGACCATGCAAAGATGCCTTTATACTATTTAATCAACTCAGCATACTTATTTTTTACTTGGGCTAGAAGGTATTTAGATATCTTGACCAGTTTAGAATCCTCCTTAGTTCCTATATTACAGTCTTCAACCTCTTCGAGCTGAGGTCATAATGTAGATTTTAAGTGTATGTCGTCTTGGTCAAACAATCTCTCTAAGGGTATCATACCTCTGGGGATCTAATTATTCTTAAGCACAAGCATTCGGTGATTTGCGATCTTATCCTGGAACTTTTCAGTGTCTTCACCTTCTTGCATAATCCAAGTGGGATCATTTTGGTTTTCCTTATCTATGTGAGTTTCAAAAAATTCATGAATCATTTCCAGAAATTGTTTAATTTGTTTGTCATCCTTGAATACTTGCCAGTGTTTGTTGGCCCTTGGTGATGGAAGTAAGCGAACGTTAAAGTAGAAAAGAGAAAATGTGAACTGCACGGAAGACACTGTGACTGTTACTAGGTCGAAGTGAGAAAAAGAGAAGAAAAGACAGAGCAAAGTAAAAGGAAGCAAGCCGTTGGATGAAGAGATCGAGGATGATAGATCAGTAAGAAAGACAGATCATGGAAAACTCAGCAAGAGGAAAAAGACATCATTGAATGCTTTGGAGCACTGCACAAGAAGGAAGGAAAGATAGGCTGGTGAAGCCCTGAAAACATGGGTTAAGTTGACCTAGGGTTTTAGACACCTAGGGTTTCGGTATTTAGGGTTTTGACACCTAGGTTTTGGCCTAAGGCTGTCGGTGAGTGATTGTAATGTATAAAGAGAGGTCTAAAGGACATGGAATGGGTTTTTGTTGTTGTTGTTGTCATCCTTGTTATTGTGTGATCGAGTGAGGATTATTGTGTGAGAGAGAAGTGTTGAGTGTAGAGCCTTCTGGGATTGTAAGATCTTCAGTTGGGTGCAAAGATCAACCCTGCAACTGGTTGTGCAAGAAAGGAGGAGATATAGAGAAGAAGAAAGAAGATCTACTAGCTAAGAGCATATACGAGAACTGTATTATTCATCTTAATATATTATAAATCATAGTTCTATGGACGTAGCCATGGAGAGAGGGTGAACCACGTATATTTTGTGTTGTGTGTGATTGATTCTCTGTTCTGTGCCATGAGGTATATCATTATTTCATTACTGTGTTAGATCTGATAGATAGTTCTACGGAGTATATCTGAACTGGTAGATGATATATAATTGTTGTATTGATTTTGTATTGGATGCACTTGATATCCCCTTGGTTGTAGACATCTCTTTCCTGCAATCCCCCCATAGCTACTTCGGGTGATATTTCATCTTCTTCGCAGGTGTTTCTGAAAGGGCCAGTAGTTAGGGCTTGTTGGTGCGCTCTTGGAGATGAACCCTGGGTCTGCCCCCGTGTCAACAAAATGGTTCCATTACTAGGACCAAAATATTCTTCAGGGAATGTCAAGGTGGTTTCGATCGAAGACAGAGATTCAGAAGTGGATAGAAGACCAAGAAAAGGACTTCGTTGAATCCCAGAACAGGAACCCTAATCTTAGTATAGAGGATTGGTTGGAGAGACATATCTTTACTGATATACATGAAATTTTCTTTGGAGGAATCCATCAGGAGCTATATGAGTGGCTAGCTAGATTAGAAGATACACAATTTGAGATCAGATCTAGGCCACCTATGGTTTGGAAGTCGGCATTGATCAACAAGGTCAAGAGAATTTATAACATCGTGTCAAGAGTAGTAGATCACTAGTTTGATAGTACCATTGGAGGATACATCTATTATCACCAAGTTTGTTGTTGACAGAGTAGAGTCATATAGCCAATCCGAGAGATATTTCTTCAAGGGACCCATAGGAAAATGTTTACACTTTCTAAAGTTGAAAATCAAGATGCTATTGCATGAGAAGAACATCTTGAAGATACAATAGATTGGTCAGATTTGAGAAAGCTAATGTTCAAGAATTTAGATAGCGACAGCAACACAGAGGATGGACATACACACAGTGGGAGAGTGTTCATAGAAGTTCCTCTCATGAACCTGTTTAAGAAAAACTATGGAGATGAGGGTTTCTATAGTGGAGAAGAGGCAAATATGACAAACAAGGAGCATTCAGAGGAAGGGAAAGTTGCAGAGCCTCGCCAAGAAGAGACAGAAACTTCAGGAACTGCACAGACCATTGAAGTAAGTACTATTAATCCTATTGTTCTTTCAACAACTTTAAGAAATCAGAGTAATCAGAGTCACTAGAGCACTCAAAGCACTGTCACTAGTAGTCTGCCACATACTCATTCTAGAAACCTAGGGAGAACTATGGCAGACGAGATGAGGTTACCCACCTTTAGAGGAGATGGATCTGAAGACCCTGAACAACACTACTTTCTCTACGAATCTGTGTGGACCATTAATAATATCACTGATGAAGCTATCAAACAAGTTCATTTCAGTACTACCCTAAGAGATCACGCACTGAGCTGGTATATGAAATTTGTCCAAGGAGCTACGCCTAAACCATTGAATTCTATTAAGACTTCACTAATTGTTGAATTCAAGAAACCTAAATCAGAATCATAGTGCATTACATAACTGAAAGAAATCAAGCAGAGAATAGTTGAACCGGTATGGGAGTTTGATCAGTGATTCAAGACATTGACAGGCCATCTAAGTTTTCAAATCCCAGATGAGAAGAACAAGGAATGGTTCATTGCCGTCCTCCTACCACACATCAGAGTTCCTCTGATGCAGTAGAAGATCACTTCACAGGCTAAGGCACTGGAGATTTCCATGAAGCTAGAATCAACCCCTATGGGAGAATTCAACTCAAGTATGGGTCAACTCTTGAGTCAACTAACTAGTTTGTCTCTACAGGTCGAAGATATGAAGAAAGATAAGGGAAAATATGAAAGAGAATACATCTGGTGTGTTAGATGCAGATCAAAAGGCCATGAAAAGGAACACTTTCCCCTATTCCATAAATACTTGGCCTTTGGAGCTCAGAGCTACATGAAACAATTTACCCTACCCTAGTGCGAGGTATGTAGAAACAGACATCACCCTGGTGAGTGCTATTACATGAAAGAATATGTTCAGACACCCACAAATTTGTATTGCATATTTTGTAATTCCATGGGACATGATGATAGGGATTGTAGGGCTTACAATCTCATGCATGAAAGGTCAAGGGATATATACAAGATTCAAGGTGAAGTACAACAAGATGGAAACACTACGCAGTATAACTCCCCTGGGAGAGGAAAATTCGACCCTCATGGTGGATTTTGAGGAAGAGGAAGAGGAGGAGGTATGGGTTGAGGTCGAGGATAGATAATATATTATAACTACGCATAGCCTAGACACTTGGAAAGGGACTGTTAGAACCCTTGCACCACTTGTAGCTATTGCAACTCTTTCGAGATGTCATCAAGGAATGTCCAACATTGTTGGCTAAACTTCAAGAGAAACGGGGACCTCAGCAGAACCAACAGATAGAATTGATCAAAGAAGAACCTTATGGAGAAGACCCTAGAGTCATTTTTATCACTCGAGGAGGCGTTGTTACAGGAGCAGATAGAATGACCCAAGGAAAGACTACTAAGGAATCAAGAATCAGGAAATCTGCAGAGAAGACACAAAATTTTGATTCAAAGAATGAAAAAAAAATGTCTGAGGAGGAAAGAAGAGAATTCAGGGAGACTAGGGTTCTTCATCAAAGAAACGAACATAATTCATAAAATGTGGAATGCCTCTAGAATTTTATCAGTCTTCTTCACCTGGATATGGAAAAGAGGCAAGTAAACTTGTCAGTTTCTTGTATACATTTATAGAGGTGATTAAAGATGAGAAAGTTATACAAGAACTGCAAAATTTTGTCAAACAGTATGAGATAGGAAGGGTAGATCCTTTATTGAATAAAGAAGTACATCAACTATCCAAGAAGAGAATGAAAGATAAGAAATTACACTTGAATGCTCAGATTAGAGAATATGATATAGACTATGTGGTCCTCGACTTAGGGTCGGAGGTCAATGTCATGTGAATCAAACCTAGGAACTGATGGGAAAACCTAAGTTGATCTATTCCCCTATCAAGCTTAGGATTGATAATCAGAAGGTAGTAATCCCCTTTGGAAGATTGGAACATGTCCCTATGGACATTGACGAAGTAAGGACATTTGCAGATTTTGAGGTGATTGAGATAGTTGATGATAGATGCCCTTATCATGTGTTGTTAGGAATTTATTGGGATTTCAATAATTCCACTGTAGTTGATTTAAATAAAAGATGAATGACATTTGAAGGAGATGGCCTTAGGGTCATTGTGACTTTAGAACCATATGAAGGTGATCAACGATACACAGAGCCCATCAGAGAAGAAGACCGTGCATATGAATTGGAAAACATATACAAACTACTGCCAGACAGTAGGATTACATTAATCCTATGAAAAATGGAAATTTAAGTTGGCAAAGTGACAACGCATGTTCATCAGACTCATAAGAAGCACTGGAGAACTGGTAGAACAAAATGTATGAAGTATCTACAAGGATATGTGCTAGATTAACCAGGGAAGTACGCTAGATCGACACAACAGTAAGTAACTTACCCACCTTTCATGGTCTGAAATCGTTAGAAACCTTCTTATCAAACTTTGAAGAAAGTGTACCAATGCAACAACACTTGTTGGAAACGAATGAGGCCTTGATATCCACACCAGAAATATTGTGGGGGATGCATAAAAATAAAATTATAGAATGGGTACAGTGTCATACATTGATGACAGCACGATTCTCAGCACAAGTAGAAGGCTACGAAGTTAGGTACACAGGTCGAAGTTTCCCAAAGGACCATGTGCAAAGTTGCGAGGAATCCTGGAGAGCCATTCCTCAAGAGTAGGGGGTGCACAAATTCATAAACACGTTGGACACTATCAGTATCAACTTGTACCTTCAAGTAGAGTTGCGCCTCATCACTGCAGAGTGGGAAGGTATGACTCAAAAATTTGTCACCACCTTTTTATTCAAAATCCAATATCCTACAATAGATCAAGAATTATAGACTGTAAGACAGAAATTATTTGAGGAGGCACCTAGCCTCCCTTTGGAGAAATAAGAGGATGAATGGACTGCGCCTCTCTAGAAAATGCAAGGCTGTTACAAAATCAATGCTAATGAAGATGATGACCCTAGGAAGGTGAAGATCGTAGAAATAGAAGACCAGAGAGATGTGAAAGGACCAGGAATTGAGCTACCATTTATTGGACATCCGATCAAGATCAAGAAAGTCAATATTGGAACAAAGCAAACATTGAATCTTGCAAATGTTGGATATTATTGGGATGATGCCACTATTGACAAGATCACCAAGTTACTGCATGAATATCAGGACTTGTTTCCAACCAAGTTCATTGATATGAAGGGCATTAAAGGGCCTATGGGAGAAATGAGGATCCCTTTGAAACCAGATGCAAGACCAGTTAAGAAGATACCCTACAGATTGAACCCTAAATATAAGGAGAAAGTGAAGATTGATCTCGACAGAATGCTAGAAGTAGGGATTATAGAACATGTTGATGAGTCAGAGTGGATTATCCTTATGGTGGTACAAGACAAGAAGACAAGAGAGATCAGGAAGCTGAATGATGCATGTTTTCATGACCACTTCCCTACACCATTTATCAACGAAGCATTAGATAATATAAGAGGTCAGGAAGTATATTCTTTTACATATGGATTTTTAGGATACCATCAAATCCGGATTGCCAAGGAAGATCGTCATAAGACTATCTTTTCCATAGAATGGGGATCCTACCAATATACAGTAATGTCGTTTGGATTGAAGAATTCCCCAACCATATTTTCCAAGGTGGTAGTCGAAGCATTCAAAGAGTTCCTACATAAATTTCTAGAAGCATATTTTGATGATTGGATTGTTTTTAGTTTACTCAAGAATCATATTGAATGTCTAAGGTTAATGTTGGACAAATGTAGACAGTGTCAAATTGCCTTGAATATGAAGAAGTTCATCTTCTTCTCACCATTTGGAGTGATGTTAGGTCATAATGTATGCAAGCAGGGATTTTTGGTAGACCCATCTAAAATTTCCATTATAGTTGATCTGCCACCTCCTACTTTAGTCAAACAGCTACGCACTACACTGGGACATACAGGATATTACAGAAATTTCATTAAAGGATATGCCCAGATTACAACACCTATGGAGAATATTTTGAAGAAAGATTGTCAATTTCACTGGACAGAAGAATTCCAATAGAGCTTCGACACACTGAAACAAAAAATGGTTACTGCACCTATTTTGGTTTTCCCAGATTGGAGTAAAGATTTTCATGTGCATGTCGATGCATATTCTATTGCATTAGGAGTTGTGTTAGCACAACCAGGAACATGAGACACCGACCACTTGTTATCCTTTGCTAGCAATAATCTATCAACAACTGAGATCAATTACACCACCACTGAAAGAGAAGGGTTAGCCATGGTGTATGTGCTGCAGAAGTTCCTCCACTACTTGTTGGGAGGACACTTTAAAAATTTTACCCATCACTCTGCACTGAAATACCTAGTCAACAAGCCAGTGTTGGGGGGGATAATATGCAGATGGATTCTGCTATTCCAAGAGTATGATTTTGAGATCGTAGTTAAGCCAGGGAGAATGAACAAAGGTCTCGACCACTTGTCAAGGTTGGAACATGGAAAAGAACCCACTAGTTTGGAGGATACACTACCAGATGCACAACTGCTAGCAATTAGAAATATTGAGGACCACTTCACAAAGATAGTTTAGTTCCTGTCAACAGGAATGGCACCAAGTGAGAAGAAACAACTAGTAGTGCACGCTGCAGAATTTTCACATATAGTTGGATAGCTATACAAAGTGGGACCTAATGAGATATTGAGAAGGTGTGTTATGGAGGCAGAGCGACCATTGATCCTCACAGAAGCTCATGAAGGCATCAGAGGAGGACACTACGTAGGGAAATCCATTGTGCAAAAGATTCTTAGATATGGCCTTTGGTGGCCTACCTTACATAGAGATGCTAAAGACTATTACAGATCCTGCAATGTATGCCAAAGAGTTGGGAAACCGTCCAGAAGAGACGAAATGTCATTAGCACCACAACTGACCTTACAAGCATTTGAGAAGTAGGCCATTGACTTCATAGGACCTATTAACCCACTAGGGAAGCGCATAGGAGAAAGGTACATAATCATTGCGACATAGTACTTGACCAGATGGGCCGAAGCAAGAGTCATTAAGGACTGTAGTGCAACTACAACTTCGCACTTCATATTTGATGACATCATAACCAGGTTTGGATGCCCAAAGATCCTTATGAGTGATCAAGGCACACATTTCATAAATAAAACCATTGAAGCCTTGACTGAGGAATTTACAATTCATCATCAGAAGAGCATGCCTTACCATCCACAAGCAAATGGGATAGTTGAAGCATTCAACAAAATCTTGGAGACAACACTAATGAATATTTGTAGTGTTAATAGAGATGACTAGGATTTAAGAGTACCAACAATATTATGGGCCTATAGAACCACTTGCAAGAAACTAACAATAAAGACCCCCTTTAAATTGGTGTATGGTCTTGAAGTCGTTGTCCCAATGGAATATTTGGTACCAAGATTAAGAATTGTTTCCTTTATAGATATGGACGACACTGGCGTTGTTTGAGAGAGGCTTGCACAGTTGGTCGAACTAGAGGAAGATAGATTTGTTGCAGGATTTCATCAGCAGGTCCATAAAGAAAGAGAGAAGGCCTACCATGACATACACATTAAGAAGAAGGCATTTAAGCAAGGTGATTTGGTACTAGTATATGACAGTAAATTCATGAAGCATCCATGAAATCTAATAATGCATTGGCTTGGGCCATATGAGGTTTCCTATGTTACAAAAGGAGGTACTACGCAGTTGAAGACTTTGAATGGAGAATGGAAGGAAGTTTTGGTGAACAGGAGTCAACTGAAGTTGTATTATGACAACCAAATGGCTTGCATATCTCGGTAAAAGAATGATTCTAAAGATGTAGGTACTAAGTGTAGTTGAAACTGGGTACCAGACATAGAAAAGATAGTATGCACAAGGAAGGAGAGGAAGCATAGAGAAGAAATCAAAGGTTGCACTGTGCAGTCTGAAGTCGAAATAAAAAATAAAGATCATATTTGGAGTGTCTCAGGACAACTCACAGATGAGTGTCAGGGGTTTGTTGGCCCTTGGTGATGGAAGTAAGTGAAGGTTAAGTCAAAAAAGACAAAATGTGAACTATGCAGAAGACACAGTGACTGTTACTGGGTCGAAGTGAGAAAAAGAAAAGAAAAGATGGAGAGAAGTAAAAGGAAGAAAGCCATTGGAAGAGGAGATCAAGGAGGATAGATCAACAAGAAAGCCAGATCATAGACAACTCAAAAAAAGGAAAAACCCACCATTGGGTGCTATGGAGCACCGCACAAGAAGGAAGGAAAGACAGGCCGACAAAGCCCTGAAAACATGGGTCAATTTGACCTAGGGTTTTATACACCTAGGGTTTTGGTATTTAGGGTTTTGACACCTAGGTTTCAGCCTAAGGCTGTCGAAGAGTGATTGTAATGTATAAATAGAGGTCTAAAGGACCTGGGATGGGTTGTTGTTGTTGTTTTCATTCTTGTTATTGTGTGATCGAGTGAGGATTATTGTGTGATAGAGAAGTGCTGAGTGTAGAGCCTTCTGGGATTGTAAGATATTTAGCTGGGTGCGAAGATCAACCCTACATATAGGTGCGTAGGAAGGGGGGAGATAGAGAGAAGAAGAAAGAAGATATGCTAGCTAAGAGCGTGGGCGAGAACTGCATGCTTCATTTTAATATACTATAAAGCACAGTTATGTGGATGTAGCTCTAGAAAGAGGATGAACCACATATATTTTGTGTTGTGTGTGATTAATTCTCTATTATGTTCCATGAGGTATATCATTATTGCATCACTATGTTAGAACTGATAAATATTTCTGAAGAGTAGATCTGAACTAGTAGATGTTATATAACTGCTATATTGATTTTATATTGGATCCACTTGATATCCCCTTGGTTGTAGACATCATTATCCTGCAACCCCCCCATATCTACTTCAGGTGAGGCTGCATATGTTTCACAGGTGTTTATGAAAGGGCCAATAGTTAGGGCTTGTTGGTGCGCTCTTGGAGTTGAACCCCAGGTCTGCCCCTATGCCAATAGTGTTGAATATTGTTTGGGATCAAGGGACGATGTTTCATTTCGATATGATACTCCAGTTTTAGGATAATATGTGATACAAAGGTCATCGCAACTTTGGCTAAAGATTATGCCTACTGATTTTCCATTCTATGAATGTAGTAAATATTAAAGGACGAGAATAAATTCTCTATCAAATCCCAGGCACAATTTCTGTATGAACTTATCCTTGGATGTTTATCTTGATATTTCTTCTTTATTTGTTTCACGATAAGCTCTGCATCACCATAAACTATTAGATGTTCAATTTTTAACTTTCTGACAGCCTCTAATCCTAAGACTAGAGCTTCATACTCACATACATTATGTGTATAATCAATCTCCCACTGTAATCTGTATGAAAAGTGGATAACGTACTCATCTCCTAGTGCTACAAATAACACTCCATCCCCTGCCCTTGCCCCTTTGCAGGGCGAAGACCATCAAAAAACATTTTCCATACTCCTCTACTATTTACATTTTTCTTTGTTTTTCTATTTTTTAATATTCTTCTTCTGTACATTCTTTGAAATCATCATCAATAGATAATATACAATTTATTAAATCATGATCAACTACATATACTGGGTAATTATTTGGGTTTTGGGGGTCACTTAGAGTATATTCTAGCCTTGTCTCTCTGTATAGTCTAGTGAATTGTCCACCGAAAATCGGGATTGTAGCGTAAGTCATGTCCAACTGAAGTGATCCTCCTAATTTGGCACTCCAAGACATGGATAGAATGTTTCCATACTTGGCAGGGATGTCAGCAATGACTACATCCATAAGGGTACTCTTTATAGGGATCTGTGCAAAATTGACTACCAAATATTTGATCATGCCAAAACACTTAACTTTTTTGGAATCAAATGAATACAAGTCTTGATAAGGTCTAGTAATCTCAAGGCCAAATTTCTCCATGATAATTTTAGCCATTAAATTGTGAGAGGCCCCAAAATGTAACATGTAGTTATGGAGTAGATGGTCATGCACAGTTAGTGTAATATAAAATGGAGAAACATAGTCTTTAGTGTTATCGATGTGCAGACAATTACGGGTCTCTCATCCTACATATTAATAATGTCTGCATGACATTTAGCATCAGAAAAATTTACCATTTGAGGAATTTTTCTTTTATAGATTGGGTTTTTTGCAAGAAGAATCAAAGGCATGGGGATTTTAATTTTGCTAAGTTTGGTTTCTAAAATGAAGCCTCCAATTGTTTTTTTGGTTTCTTTGGTTGAAACTTGTGCTTATGTATTTTCCAGTTTCTTAGTATGTGTTTCTCTTGTTTCAACTCGATTTGTCCAAACAACTTGTGTTTAAGTTGATGTTTTAGTACTTTCTGCCTCATTCATCTTATTTCGCGACAAAATATTTTTCGGTGGATCATTCGTGGAATTCTTTTCTCTGGGCCTCAAATTATATTTTTGTTGGAGTTCGACCGTTATTGAATCGGTGATTCCTTAATAGGCAGAGTCTCCCAGATTATTAATACTTTCTTCATTATTAAATGGGGACTCCAGATCTAAAGAATTTACATAATCCTACCTATTCAAATGAGGTTCCAGATCGTCATCACTAAGTTTGTTTATATCCTCTTCTAACCCCTCATAATTTTGCATATCATCCCTCTACATAAAGTTTTCAGTTTTAAATGGGGCTTGGATTTTTTTGTATTCGTTTTTTATTTGTATTTGGTGCATCTGAGGGTTATGGTTTTTCTTGAACTGATATCTAGCGTAAGTGTCGGATTTGGCTTGATCTAGCTCCATTCTAGATATTTTGTTAGATAATTCTTTTATTTTTTTGAACATCTCATCCATCTTCTCTTCTGCAGATTTGTTGGATCCAGAGGGTCCACCTTGTTCCTTGAAATGTCGAGGTTCTTTGGTTCCCATCTCAGTCTTACTTTTTAATTTTTTGGATGGCATCATATTGGATTTGATTTCTATGGCATAGTCATGCATCCCAGAGAAAGTGACATATCTTCTTTCCCTTAAGAGGAGAGAAAATTCAGGTTCAAAGGCTCCTGCAAAGGTTACCTTTGTAGCAGGGTGAGAGTGTTTGACTTCTGTTGGGATTTTATTGTACAATTTGTTGAACCTTTGAGTAAATTCAAGAACTGATTCAAAATTCTTTTTTCTCAAAGCCCCAAATTCAGTCAAATAATAGAGATGATCCTTCTTCTCTCCCCACTGTTTTAGAAAGGAATTTTCAAGATCATCATAAGACCTTATGGAACCTACCGAGAGCCCTCAGAGCTAGGTTCTCACTTGTCCTTCAAATCTTTGAACTAAAATCCTTGAGTAAACATCTTCGTGTTCAATGTCAAGAATGTCAACAAACTGATCAAAGAAGGCTATATGTTTGGTTGCAGTTAAATATCCTTCCCCCATGAAATTTGTTAGGTTTTTCATATAGTTTTTGGGTAAATCATGAAGGGGGACAAGGAGGACCAAGAGAGCATATCTGGGAGATACCTTGGAAAAAATTCTAGGGGGTGGAGGTTTTCCTTGACCATCTTTTCCTCTAGCGCCACCTCCTCCAACAACAACCATTGGAATTCTAGGGGATGAACTTTAGGAGTTAAAAAGGGGATTTTCAAAAACTTCTAGGGACCGAAAAGGTGACCTTTCGACTACTTCAGGATGTGGTGAAGGAATTCCTGCAAAAAGGTCATTAGGAGATGAAAAATCTAGAACTGGACGAAACAGGAAATATGGACTAGTTTCCTCAAATTTACAAGATTTATATATGGGGAACCGATAGGGGATGAGTCAGGGTATAAAATATATTCTTCGGAGCTTAGGGAAACTGGAACCTTTACTTTAGGCAAAGGTAAAATCAACAGAATATCAATGATGACAGGTATCGAATGGGATCTTTGGTTTTGACGAGTAGAAGTATCATTTAAGTCAATCTCGAATTTTATTTTGGGAACAATCACCTCCGGACTTTTGAGATTAGTCTCAGGTTTACTAGTTAATGCCTCCACAAAGGATACTTGTTTAAGACTCTCTTCAGGGGTTAGTTCTTCAATATGAACCCTAGTATTAAATTGCGTAACTTTGGGTTGATATACTTTACCTGCTAATGCAACAGTTGATTTGAGGTATCCCTTTGGTTTTAACAACCTTTCAGGATCTGATACAGGTGTGGTATGCTTATCGTCTGGATACTTTTTGGTATTCTTTTGACCGAATTTTAGTTTATCTGTGGTGGAGTCACCCAGTGAAAGATAAAAATAAGCCTTACTTGTGTATTCAATCTTTTTTCACTATCAAAAATGGAATCTTACCTTGTCATTTTCCCAGGGAAAAAGAACTTCATTTTTCCATCCCCGACAATGATGCCAAAAAGATGTTGTTCCTGAGATTAAAATTAAGGCTCAAAAATTAATGTCAAGCATCCAAAAAGTTTGAAGAGAGTGTTTTAAGGATTGTTTTTTCTACCTTAGTGATATGAGAAAATTTTCTTAAATGAAATTAACAATATGGCAGTACAAAGGCTGTATTTCGTGTCTAAGTCAAAATTATAATATCAAATGGTGTGAGAAAAATACAAAATTGTTAAAAAAAGAAAGGCATCAATTGTTGAGGAGTCTCACCTTGTTGTAGTGGAAGAAAATAGATAGTGTAACCTTGAATAAAGTATAAGATACAATAAACCACACAGTTCATAGGTCTTGATTTACTCACAGTAAATGCAGAGGAAAAATTGCTTACTTAACATATTACTGATGAAATATGATTACAGTAGTTGTTGTACTAAATTGAAATCAAACATTTATCAAGGAATGCATAAAGAAATGTTGAGATATGGAAAAACAGAAGAAACACATAACCCAAACTAAACAAAATTTGGAATCTTTGTCTGCACTTGTATTAATACTCAATAAGGAGAGTTTTCTCTATTACAATTGGCAAGAAGAAACCTTTGATAGATCTTGAATCTATGTATTTATACAAACTATCTCAACTCAAAACAGTTGGACTTCTTATAATTAAAAATAGTGAATATTTTTTAATAAGGCAACAAAATGTAAAATCTGCAGAGCTCCACTAGCATTCTCCTTCGTCTCTTCATTTGTTGGCAAAAACATTTATTTTCCTCATTCTTTAGCCTAGATACAACTATTGTCTGATCTTCTTGATGATTTGGGATTCATTTATGGCCTTTTTTGTTTGCAACCATTTGTCCCTCAAATATGTGAATAGCATGTGCATGTTCCCTTACTTGTTTTTGGATGTGCTTGTTTTCCCATATTCAACACATTGGATGCATTTTCTGAATAATTGCACCACTAACCTTGAAGGCTCAGTTGCTTCCTTCACCTTGAAAGTGTATAAATTCCTCTCTACCCGAGGCAACGTTTCTTGTATCCTTTTTGCTCCTTGAGATGTGACCTGTAACTGTAAACTTGGGTTTATTATCCATTTATTTATTTGAAGGAGATAAATCTAGTTTACTTTCTGGATGGCTTCCAGGGCTTCTTCTTTGCTTGTTCTAGAAGTATACTGGTTTATTGTTGTATCAATTTGAACCAGGGATTCAGAGATAGTATTTCGTTCAAAATCAATTAGTCATTTGTCTAGTGAAGACAATGCTTCTAGACAAGCTTCATTTACCTCTCTAGCAAGTCTTTTGCTTTCTGATAGATTTGTTTCCCAGGCCTTTAAAGCCATATCACCTTTTATTTGTTGCAAAAGATAAAGTCGATGAACATCTGAGACATCATTGTTACACATAAAAATCATTGACTTCAATGATGACCTATTGTCATCATTTCAATTGTCGCATTTTGGTCGCAAGAAGTGTCGCAAACATCATATTTCCATCTCGCCTATGTCGTCTCTCTGATGAAATCATAGGGACACTTAAGACACCTTCAAAGGCTGGTTTAAGGAAGAGAAATCATTTGATGAAGAGTACAAAGAATTTTCCATGAAGCTAACCACTTAAAAATCAATTTTGAGGGACAACGCTCCCCTACCCACTATTAGGGAGTGCCAACGCTCCCTACCCTTCCTTGGGGGAGCGTTCCAGCACTCTGTGCACCCTTTAGGGGGAGCGTTGGGATCTTTTAAGGAAATTTTGGGTAGTGCTCCCCTACCCACTGTTAGGGAGTGCTAGTGCTCTGTACCCTTCTTTGGGGGAGCGTTGCAACACTCTGTGTCTCATTCTAAGGGAGCGTTGGGTTGTTTCAGGGAATCTTTGACTGTTGAGGAAAATCAAGGAAAAATCCCCCTCCTTTATGGAGTTAGTTGGATTCGAATCTGAGGTGAAGGTTGGATCTTAGGGAGGATCCACCACTGATGGAGAAGGATCCTCAACCTATCCCAAGAATATCTAACGTGGTTGGGTCTTTGCGATCTTATATAAGGAGGCCTTCTCATGGTGAAATAGAGGAGAGATTGAAGGCATCAAACTTAGGATCTCATAAGGGATATATCATTGAAGCATCATAATTTTGTGTGGATTATTTGAGCAAAGGGTTGGACAAGGAGAGTTGGGAGAGGTTGTTGCACCTTCATCAAAGGTTTGTAAGTATTCTCTATTGTTCTCATTAATATACATATGTGCTTGGCATGTTTCTTTCAAGGTTGTGTTTATTCTACATGAACTTGTCTCTATTAGATGGATTTGGTTTCAAGCTAATCTTAGTAGAATAGGAAGCTTTTTTTGTCTTTGTTTGTTTTGCAAGACTTATCGAGGAGCTTGGGGATCAAAGCTCAACTCGAACTGTGTGAGGATGAACGTCGTTAAAAAGGTACACCTTTTTTCCTCTTCTCTATACATTAGTTTATCTAGGTTTAAAAGGATGTCAATGACCAACATTAGCACCCTTTCTGTCTTGGTCCTAGGAGTCTAGAGCCCAAGAGGGAATCCACTTGTCCACAAGCGGATTCTACTGTAACAAAAATTGGAGACTCCACTGGGGAACAAAGCTTTCAGTTTTGGTTTACTTCATTGGTATTTTTTTTGGCCTTTTCTCACCTTTAGATCTTTTGCATGTTCTGTCTCTGATTCTTAGATGTGTTGTTGGCTCTTGGATTCATATTACATACTCAATTTCTGCATTTTTCCTAAGTTTTTTTTATTTCTGGGAAAGTTTTTGAGTTATAAGAGGTCAATCTTCCCCTGCCTCTCCCACTAGGGCACTGGCACTCCCTTGTAGGCTCCCACGAAGTGCTGCAATGCTCAGGTACCATTAACACCAGAGCACTGCCCTTTTTTCTGCTAAAAATCTCCTTGGGAGGTAATTTCTCAGTCTTCTTTTTGCTGATTCATCTGCTCAGGGTTAATGTTATCTCAGTGTGTCCTTGTTTAGCCTCCAAATATTTGATTTCTAATGATTAATGATGTTTTGTTTGGATTTTTGACATCTATTTTCCTTCTTTTGAGTCACTTTTCGTCTTTGAGATTTGGAGTCGATCTACTTCTTTCTCATTCATTTGATTGTATGAAAGTTGTTGTAAAGGAATTAAAGGATATATTCTCTATTCCATTTGATCTTTGAGGTCATTTTCCCAATCAATTCCTATTTTTTCATCATCCATTAACCTTCTCCTACCTTCACTAGCAATTTCACCAATTTTCATGCATTCTAGGTGAGTGTTTTGCAATTTTTTCCTCCTTTTCTCAGTTTCTTGGAGGACTAGCACCCCCCCTAGGCCATGCCAGAGTGCCAACACTCCTCTAAAGTGTTTTACAGAGCATTGCAACACTCTGTACCCTTGTGTTAGGGAGCGCTACTCTCTTTTTTGAGAGTTTTTTCCTTCTTATGCTCATTCTTTTGCAGCTTGTTTTGAAGAGATCTTTACCCAGAGTCTATGGTTGGTTTGTGAAGTTATTTGGACTGTTTTTTGATGGTTATCACTCCCTATTGTCTTTATTGGAGCTTGAAACCTTTTTCAGAAATGTGAAATTTCCTTTTCTAACTATTTTTTTGACAAGACGGTTTTGAGTGATTTATCTTTCTCCCTATCATTTCTTGGATTCTTCTCTGCATTTTAGTGTATTCCTTGAATGTTTGATTGGTTGTAGAATAATTGATGGTGTTATTTATTGTTATAACAAGTTTCTACTTGTTTTCTTTCAAACCTTACTGCCTTGAGTGCATGCTTTGTCTGTATCCCTTTTTCTTCGTGTCTTTTGCATCTACACATGACTCTTTCTCCTGATTGAAAGTAGTGGAGCATTGAAGGTTTTGTATTTACTTTCTGTATACGTCATAATCAAACAAATAATATAAATTCATTTTTTTTTTTGGGTTGTGAAACTAGCTTGCATTTGAAGTAGCAGAATTGCATGGTTTTTGGTTTTTTTGGGACATTGTGCATCTGTAATGATGAATTTTTTCTCCTTCTCGTAGCATAGCTTTCATCAAAATGAAAAGATTGCATCTTCATCTCTTTGCATATCTTTCAATTCGGTCAAAACACCATATTGTCCACACCATTTTCCTTTTGAGTAACAACAGCCTTAAAAATAAAGCGCTAAACTAAAAATTGATTAAATTTTTTTATATTTTCTGGTAGCAAACCTACATCGGATTTGTTGTAGGGCTTTGGAATAGGTGTGAAAGATAAATTTCCAAAGATGCAAACAAACATAGGATCTTGTGTTAGAGAGTGGTGAAATCCAATTGCTACATTTTGTCCTGGGAAGCTCTTCTCACACAAGGGTCAAACCTCAGGTCGCATTGAGACTAGTAGAGTTACTCACCCTGCTTTGTTGGTCTTGGTGTAGAGATTGTATGTATTATGGGGGTCACTTGAAGGTATACCCACAATGATGAGTGGAAGCCTTTCAAGTTGATTTTGGGCTAGATATCCTGCCCTTGCGTGTGGATTGGACTGTCGATTGTTTCCCCATGCATCATTGTTGTAGTTGGTAACCTTAGTGGCCTATATCTTTAGGGTCTTTACACAAGGTGACTGTGGAGGGGCAACTCTTCACGGTACCTGGAATCAATGTTGGCCAGACTCACTCGGACTCCTTGGAGGGTATACCCACGATTATGTGTGGGATCTTGCACCAGGGTGTAAGTCCGTTAAGCAAGTCATCAATGTAAATTTTTGACCCGCTCTATCTCAACCCCTTCTTAATTTGTTCCAACAACGTTGGATTTCATCACCAACTAGTGTGCTCATTGTGAGAAGGTTTTGTTTGCTTGCTTTCTTACTAGATTTTTAGCGTGTGTTGTTTGTTCTCCCTAGAAGAATCTAGGTTGGATCTTTATTTTTATGGCGTCATTTCCCGAAATGACCCATGAAGGTACCCCTTTTCTAGGGGAACCCTTTGTTTTTCTTTCTTATAGAAACGTTGGTCCTCCTTACATCGCTACTTTGAGCCTTCTAGGTCTCACAATTGGGTTACCGGTATGGTTGTTTTCCACTCCGGTGATCTTGAATGCAGGTTCTTCAGGTGTAAGCACACCACCCACACATCAACCTCATGTCAAAATTTCTCCTTCTTCGCCCGTCGTATCTCCTTCCATGATCCAGAATCGGATCCAGGAGCTTGACAGGGATAAAAAAGGCTCAAAAATGAAAGTGCTCAGAATTTGACGAAACCAACACCAGTGCATCTATCTCGTTCTGCCAATTTCATCCATATATTTACTTTCTCAAAAAAAACTCTGGATGTGAAAAATATCGCACGACAATCAGATTCTTCTATGGCAAAAGTCAAAGGTCAACTGGCAAATGAATAAGTGCCACATGGCCCAGACATGGGCAGCCACATGTCACTTCACTACTGGTTGGCATGTAAAAATTATTTGGGGGTCCATGGGATTCGAATCTCTGACCCATAGCTAGCTCCAAGTCTTTGGAAAAGTTCAAATACCAACCTGCCAAAGTCAAATTGGTGAATAAAACCCACTTTTCTATATTTTTGGGTTCAAATGTTCAAAGGAGGACGTAAGGGGGCTAGGGCTAAGCCCCAACAAGAGGTTTCATGATAGGTGCATTCCCAAGGGCTAATTCTGGGTGCACCCAAGGGGCATATTATCTCGGATTACATGAATGGCGCCCCAAAATCAGGAGCTACAGTTAAGGGGGTTGGCGCCTAAGCACTTGGAGCGCTGGCACTTGGCCATGTGGCCCCATATGACCTGGTAAATGGGGAGCGCACCCTGTTATAAGGGGCTACTCTATATTTTGGGTTAAAAGTGGGTTTTTAACATTACATAGTGGATTTTGACTAATATTATACCCATAAAATGGACATTTTGGCCATTATTTGGGAGATATTGGGCTCTTTTTGAGCCCAGATTTTGGGAGGAAGTTGGGGATGGATAACCAACTTCAGATCTATAAAAACCAGGCCTGTTTGAGGCCATGGAAGATAATAAAAAAAAAATTATGCTGAAGGGAAGCCAAGCCAAAGCCATTTTTATGCAAGGAAGTTGTTGAGGAGCATACGCTTGCAGGCCATTTCTAGGAGCTCCGATCATCCATTTTGCGTGTCGTTTCTTCTACTGGGTTCTAGAGATCTAGAAGAACATGACCATATTAGTCTTGTAGCCTAATGGCACTACTGCGATGTAATTTTTGAGTTTTTGAACAGAAATAAAGAAGCCTCCCCCACTGAGACAAAGCCCCGAAGACGTAGGCAATTCTATGTTGAACTCTGTTATCACTTCTCTTGTTATGGTTTTTTGTTCTTATTGCTTCAGTTCAGATCTATATACTATTTTATGGCTGCTATGTTCCTTCATTAAATTCATCCTCTTTCATTCAGCTTCTTAAATGGTTAATTAACGCATACAATTAAAATATCAACCATAGTCATTAAAAGATCTTTCCGGATCATTCCATTTCTCCTTCTTTTCTTAGTGAAAGCTCTAAAGTGAGTAGCCAGGTTGATAAGATGAAGAAGAAACATAAATAGAATAAGAAGAAGAATCAGAAAGGGACCAAGCCTCCAACTACATCAGATGTTGCATCCAAGCAACCAGCTACTGTTAATCATACTGGGAGTGTTGATGAGGTCGACAAGATTAAACCAAAGAATCTGAAACCCAAATTCCCTTGTAGTCTTTGTAAGGGTGACCACTTTCTGATGGATTTCCCTGGTCTTCCCAATGTCTTAGAAATGTGGTCCTCCATGCCATCAGCCCCTGCTCGACATGTTAGTGACACCCCATCAACGAGTGACGTTAAGGTAGGTAAGAAGAAGACAACTGTCGAATTTCCTTGTATGTTATGTGAAGGTGACCATTATTATCACCTTTGTCCTTGTATGAACGAGGCTTATTCTCTTTTGGAAAAACTTCAACTTCCAACTGGTTATTGTAATATTTCCCCCAACCCATCCTTAGTTGATGGAATGGTAAATCCGGTTCCATCCCCGGTCAGTCCGGTTGATCAGGTGGTCAATCTAGTTTCATCCTTAGTTGAACAACTAACCAAAGTAGTTGATCCAGCTCCATCATCAATCAGCCCCACTTTTCTTCTGAAAAGTGAAACCCAAGTGACTAATCTAGTCTTGTCATTGGTCAGTCCCACCCTTCATTTGAAGACTGCTAACGTGGTCAATCCCACTTCTCCTCTGATGAGTGCCAAAGTGGTTGCTCCGGTCCCTTCATCGATCAGTCCATTTGATCATGTCATCAATCTGGTCACGTCCTCAATTGAACCAGTTGACAAAGTGGTTGATCTGATCCTATCTTCGATTGGTCCCACTCTCTCGTCAAAGAGTCCAACCCAAGTGGTCGATCCATTTCCACCTATCGACCCCATTATCCCCTCAGGGAATGAAACACAAGTGGTCAATTTGATGTCGTTATCAATCAATCCTACTCTCCCTCTGGAGAGTAAACATGATACTGCCCATGTTTTTCTCCTTGATACAGAATCTACCATGCTAGGGGGGATTCCTCCTTCTCCCGCAAAACCCCCTCCAAGTAATGAGTCCATCCTTTTTGATTGGGGTGTGTTAACTAGACCTTATCTTACCTCTCACATTCCTTTCAAGATTACAGTACAGGTTTTTGGTCAGGACATTCCTCATGCGCTGATAGATGAAGGTTCATTGTTAATATTTTTTCCTCTATTTCTTGGAAAGATTTGGGTTATCCTCAGCTTGTGCCAGTTACCTAGAATCTGTTCTCTTTTAACAGAAGAACCAGTCACCCTTTAGGATTCCTTCCTCAGTTTCCTATAACTTTGGGAGGGAAAATTGTCTTTATTAATATTATGGTAGTCCAAGACTCCTTGGATTTCGATTTACTCCTTGGGAGAGATTATGTCAATGCAATGAAAGCTATTGTGTCCACTATCTTTTGTGTGATATATTTCCCTCACGATGGAAGAATGGCGACTATTGATCAACTTTCATTCATTGGCCCTAACTTGACCATTAACCTAATGACCTTCCTAAATGGGTCTTATATGCAGTCGGTATCACCTCTGCCACAGGTCAATTATGTGGCATTGTATCCCATGACTTCAACTTCCAATGACTTAGATCCGATAGTTGACATGGTGATCTATTCAGTAGGGTTATTGGAGCCTGATCTCCTTACCCCTGACGAGACCCTCGACATGTGTTCCTTCCAGAGTATTCTTCTTCCATCCAATGAGGATCTCTTGGAAGCCATGATGGAGTTTTGTCCCTTGACATGGTGTCCTTCTAGAAAATCATCCTCTTGGAAGCCATGATCAAGAAGATTCCTTGAGCATAGTTTCTCTTCTCTGTGGAAAGATCGTTAAAAAATGAAACAGAGGCTATGAACATAGTTTTACTCTGTAGCAAGCTCATTAAAAAATGAAACAGACATCTAGGGACTGAACCCAGAGCCTTGAGTATAGTTCTTTTCATGTTTCAATCTCGTTAAAAAATGAAACAGTCACCTCTCCCATCGAGTTGAGTCTTTCGTTAGGTCTCACATTTGAACCTTCATTTCATCCACCCTTATCCTTTTTCTCCATCTAGTACAGAAATTGGTGACAACCTCAAAGTCGGTGAATAAATTGAATCTCAGGGGAGCATGTCTCTAGCATTTGATTATCATTCTGGATTTATGCCACTAGATTTTCAATCTAGGGGCATAGTACCGACCATCCATGGGTATCCCAACCTTTGGAAATAACGTTGGGAATTTACAATCATAGTTTAATTTTGTTTCAAGCTTGTTTAAAATGAAACCAATATCGAGCTTAGTATTTGTTCTTTCTCATGCTCGCAAAAACATGAGAATGTAACTGATTATACTTTTATCACTTTTTTGGACTCATAAGGGTTATACTAAAAAGGAACCCCCTGGAGTCATCTTTAATCTCTTTTCAGACTCTCTAAACATGAAAATATTGTCTAGTGATCTTGCTTACTTTCCCAATCGTTAAAAGGTTTGAAAGGGTCTCTTTCGAGTGATAATTTATCTCTTTTTTCGGCCTCACGAGACTAACATTACGAAAAAGGACAACACTGGAGTTGTCTTTAAGTTATTTTCAGACTCTCTAAACATTAAAAATCACTGAGTTTACCTTCTCTAGACTCGTTAAAAAAATCATACATTGAAGGGCCCATATGGGACCGAACCCTTACTTCTTCCAGTTTGTTAAACAAAGGAAGAGGGACTTACCGAAGGTGATTTATATCGAGCATGTGTTACCCTCCTCGAGCTTCTTAAAGTAAAAAGAGGTACTCGTCTATCTAGATGGGGGAAAAAATTGAAGGAAGCAAGCCAAGAAATTTTTGAGAACATTAACAATAACTCTTACAATCACCCTTGAACACGACACTTTGTCTTTGCATACATTTTAATCCGCTGAACCTCTACATTGAACCAATCCTCTGAGTTTCTTTACTCATTTTGGTCACCCGATGAAAGTCACAGTATCCACTGCATCATCATGTTTTGGTCCATGTCATGTTTCTTTTGTTGTGCCTCAGTGTTCAGGGGAAGTATCAACCTTGAGAGTCATACATCACAAATATATTGTTTCAATACTCATTTCAGTCCATGTTCATTTGATCCACCAATTACATATCTGTGTCATTTTCGTGTCATTGATGGGGGATACATCAAGGCCCTCCTTCGACGAGTCTGTTCCTATCGACGTCAACACATTATCCATGAACTAGACTTAGAAACCAGTTAGTACCTTGGGACCTGCCTGCCTCAATGACAGGCCTCCTCACTTCCGACAGTGGGTTTACATCATTGACCCCTAATCGGATGATTCCACAAATGTTCGACTTCAGCTCATTTGTTCACATTTGCTGGAATGTACTAGGGTACCTTGGGAATCATTGATATCAATGGTGATTTCCCTCGCGCTTGTTAACGGTTTACCTCATCGATCGATAATCAAGTGGTTTCTTCCATGTTCAACATCAGAACATCTGTTCACATGGTTAGACTCATACCACATCAGGATCAGTAAGAAGATGGTTTAGTTCTAATTGATGATGTCAATCAGAGTTTATTTAATGTCAACCCGGGAAGGTAAACTTAGAAGCGCTACCTAAAATATATAGATCTAGAAAGATTCCTAATATGTCTGATATCTTAAAGTTCCCTTACAAGAACATATTCATCAAGATCTCTTTCAATAACTAATCAAACCTAGATCTAACAATTGTCAAGATCCTAAGGTTCTCTTACAAGAACACCTGAATTTTAGGATCTCCTACAATATTAGAACATTTAACAGAAATTTAAAAACTGAAATGAAACGAACCTAAATCTAATAATTGTCTGAGATCTTATGGTTCCCTTACAAAAACACTTTCAAATAAGATCCTTCCAATATTAGAATATTTAACAAAACTTTAAAAGATGAAATCAAACAAAAACATAAATTAAGTTATACCTAAAATAAGCAAATCAACATGCAAGTGAGGCCATGGGGGCCGTCCATAACTCCACAAGCACACCACTTCAAAGGAGACTCAGATGTAGAAGCAAAATCGAAGTATGATTCTTTATTTCAAAATATCTATTATAAACCAACTCTAAGATTACAACTCTCTCTAATTCTAAGATTACCAGCTTACAAATGAAGGAGGTAACACTCCTATTTATACAAGAACATAAGAAGCTACCCTATTAATGGAGATCCACTATTCTCTCCCTAGATCCATAAAAAAACTCATATTGTTACAACCAAATGGCAAATGATGAGACACATATCCTCTTTGACCTTTATCCAAATATCTTTCCATATCTTGAAGGGAATTCGAATTTGAGTATTGGAGGCCACATAAGAGTGTCTTGGAAGCTTCCAAATCACCTACACATGTCACCAAACTCATTCTAATTGTTAGGTATAAGTATAAGTATATTATTTTCTAAAGTT
>ML785931.1:138335-158723 GCA_009831015.1 Picea engelmannii
TGATAAACTTTGGAAAAGCATAGTTATAACCCAATGATGAGGTAAATGTAATGATGTGGAGGTGATATGAAGGTGATATGAAGGTGAAATGGAAGTAATTGTGAAGGTTTTAGTGAATTAATGGAGGGACTATTTTGAAACCCGACAAAGACCCTGGGTTGAGTCATCACTCTTATATGTACTTTTCCCAGGTTGCGACAAAGTTTCTTTTGAACATTGACACATATACTGTCACATAGATCCACTTTGTATTGGTCGTGGCTATGTCTTGTCATCTCATAGATCCACTATATATTCTTCGTGGCTACGATCAGTTTAGGACATAGAAGTATAGATCCACATTATATCTTCAGTGGCTATACCTTTTTGTTAATACAATTATGGATCCCCAGTGTATCTTATGGCGGCCATACCTTGCAAGTCTTTATCACCCAAGCATAGGTATGCCTACCTTGGGTTTGAAACATGTCATAATATTTTTTTGAAAGTTGTGTGCAGCTTCTACCAGGTTCTCCATGTCCATACCCTTGCTCGAAAAATTCTACAAAGTACTTCAGTCATCAGTTTATGTCTTCTAACTTCTCACTTTGTGGGGCAATATGTTACACATCAAAATCACTCACTTCAATGATGACCTATTTTCGTCATTTCAAGTGTCACAAACATCATACTGCGATCTTTCCTATGTCATGTATCTAACGACATCATAGGGACACTTAAAACACCTTCAAATACTGGATTAAGGAAGAGAAATCATTTGATGAAGAGTACAAAGAATTTTCCATGAAGAAAACCACTTAAAAATCAGTTTTGAAGGCCATCGCTCCCCTACCCACTATCAGGGAGTGCTAGCGCTCCCTACCCTTCCTTGGGGGAACGTTCCAGCACTCTGTGCACCCTTTTGGGGGAGTGCTGGGATTTTTTAATGAAATTTTGGGCAGTGCTCCCCTATCCACTGTCAGGGAGTGCCAATGCTCCCTACTCTTCTTTGGGGGAGAGTTGCAACACTCTGTGTCCCATTCTAGGAGAGCACTAGATTGTTTGAGGGAATATTTGATTATTGAGGAAAATCAGGGAAAACTCCCCCTCATCTCTGGATTTAGTTGGATTCGAATCTAAGGTCAAGGATGGATCTTAGGAAGGATCCACAACTGATGGAGAAGGATCCTCAACCTATCCCAAGAATCTCGAAAGTGGTTGGGTCTCTCCAAGATTATATAATGAGGCCTTCTCATGGTGAAATAGAGGAGAGATTGAAGGCATCAAACTTATGATCTCATAAGGGAGATATCATTGAAGCATCATCATTTTGTGTGGATTATTTGAGAAAATGGTTGGACAAGGAGATCTGGCAAAGGTTGTTGTACCTTCATCAAAGGTCTGTAAGTATTCTCTATTGTTCTCATTAATATACATATGTGCTTGGCATGTTTCTTTCAAGGTTGTGTTTATTCTACATAAACTTGTATCTATTAGATAGATATGTTTTCAAACTAATATTAGTAGAATAGGAAGCTTGTTCTATCTTTGTTTGTTTTGCAGGACTTATTGAGGATCTTAGGGATCAAATCTCAACTCGGACTATGCAAGGATGAACATCGTTAAAAAGATACACCTTTCTTCCTCTTCTCTATACATTAGTTTAGATAGGTTTAAAAGGATGTCAGTGACCAATGTTATCACCCTTTCTGTCTTGGTCTTAGGAGTCTAGAGCCCAAGAGGGAATCCACTTGTCCGTAGGGGGATTCTCTTGTAACAATCATCCTTTGGTACCAATAAGATGACCTATTTAAACTTAACTTGAGTTGAGCAAGCTTATCTTCCTCTAATATAGATATATTTTAGAGAGACGTATACTGCCTGGTAGCATTTCTGGATGGCATCGACCTTCATGAATAGATCTTGTTGGGCTATTTCTAGTTTTTAATTTACCTCCAGTGCATGAGTCTGAAAAGTTGATATCTCTATTGATGTACCTTCAGTCAAGTCTAACCTGGATTACAATTGCTTTATGAAATATTCTTGTTGAGTGACCAATCCTCTGTTGGCCTGTGAATTTTGATGGAGCTCTTCAAGGTTATCTTGCAACAGTTGAATTTGATGTCTGTCATAAGCTATGATATGTTCAAAATATTGGTTCATCTTATTCTTCATGTTTTGTTCCATGGTCATTATTTGATGTTGCAACTGCCATACCAACAAGTCTCTCTGCTTTAGTTTCTTGGCCAAATTTTCCACAAACCATTGATTAGCATTGGCGAAAGTGCCCAATGAACCTGTAACTTCCTTTGCGAATTTTGTATCATCTCGATTATGTCCATCGTACACCATTCTTTTCCTTTTTAATATCACTCCATTTTTTTGATGTGTTTCTCGTTTGACGATGACCCTTTGTTTCTTGTTGAAGAATAAATTTGAAGGGGGCATCTCTTCGAGCGAGATTGGGGTAATATCACTTACATAAATGACTTCGCAACCATGATTCCCGAAACTTGACTGCAATGGTGTCAATGAAGTAATAAGGGTTCCTATCTCTGTGGACGGTTGTTTCTCAGTGGTATGGGTAGCAGATGTGGCTGGTGTAGAAGGAGATGTATCCTTCCCTTACTTTAGGAAATCTTCAAGATGAGTCATTGCTTGAGGGCCTAATGGACTTGATAATGAAGCTTTCAATTCCTGCATTAAAAATTCGGTGTTCTTTGGGTTTTCCTTAGTATCGTGTTTGCTAGAGCTTCCTATCTCAAAACCTGAAGGTACAATTTCCTATGTAGACAAAATGGCTACCGATTCTCCCTATAGTACTTTCAACAAGTTGTTTCGTCTGTGCCTTTGAAAACTGAGGAAACTGGCTTGTTGATCTGGGGACAAGGTTTGTACTTTATTCAATACTTCCTCATAAGACCTGAATCCTCTGAATATTTCATCATGTGGGGATTTTTCGTGCACATATCTCTCCAGGTTGTATTGGGACTGGTGGTTTTCCATGATTTTCTGTGGGTCGTGACTTTTAAACTCGATGTCAACCAACTTGACATCCTCCAGAGTTGTATCCTCCAATTTGGAATGAGCGAAGTCTAATAATGAAAACATACCAACCTGGAGAGGGAAGGTAGGCCATAACTTTTTCTGGGATGTTTTCAGCTCCTTGTTGATGCCCCCTATCACTGTTTGATAAGCTACTTCTCGGCATACTAGCCAGTCTGGTAAAATTTTTGGGAGAGCATGGGGAGGGACTGAGCATCCAAAAACCCTGATGTAAGAGAAGTTTTCTTCGATAAACCAATCTGCTATTTTGCCCAGATTTCCAATGATTGTGTCTAAAATTCCAGGAGGTGGGAAACCATATAAAGCTATATGAACGGGCACCACTACATGGTGGTAGATTTCGTAGAAGCACTATTTGGCCTTGTCTTCTGATAGCTTGGAGTGATAGAGGTGAATAGGTTTAGCGTTGGTCGGGGTCCAGCTCCAGTTCATCAGTGGAAAAGGGGTTATGAAGAAAATAACATCCATGATATATGCAGACATATAGAAAGGAGCGGGTTTCCCCTTTGACTTCGCCAATTTGTATTCTGTGATTTCTTTTGCCAAGTTGTCTGATAAAATTTTGGCCCAATTAAAAGAGAATCCCACGGCCACCTCGTGCATAATTGATGCCCATGCCACCGAGAAATGGGTAGGACCCTTCTTTCCGAATAGTCTACAGAGAATCATAGCTACATAAATCATATGAGTATCCAATGATGTTGTGGCATAAATTCCATGAGCGTCGGCTCTGAATTTCTCTGGGTGCCCCCACCAAGACTTGATTATATCATGATAGCTTTTGTCATATTGTATGCATTCCGTTTTCTCAAACTACAACATGAATGAAGCATTGTAATTATATTTAAAATAAGGAGACAACTTATACATTACTTGTATGTGTTCTGGTCGGAAAGACCCAACAACAACCTTTTGAGAGTTGAAAATACTCTTGGTTTGGACATCGACGTTTTCTAGAGCCCATCTTATCATGTCATTATACAGCTTGAGCCTCGGCCGAACATATATCTTATGAAGCTTAGAATGGGCTATAATTCTAAGTTTAGCTCTGTGAGTATCGTCCATGTCATTGCTAGAATCTTCTGGGAAATTTATGACCTCATTCTCCAGAACCTCGAACACCTGTGTCCAATATTTCATAGAGTCTATAGCTCACGGCGTAGTATCTAACAAAACATCCACATTCGGATCTGAACCTTAACCCGTTGCATCAGTCTTCTTCATCATCTTTTGTGGTGCCATGATATCGATAGAATGAGGTTACTTGTTGCAAAGGAATTATGTGAGCTTCCCAATCAGATAAAACTTACTACTTTGTGGAAGATGACAATGAAATTCAAAATCGAAGTATTTTTATTTACATCAGGTGCATTGATTCGAGTATACTTTTTCAAACAACAAATTTTTTAACTTTAATGGGAAAGTATACCTGGCGATCCACAATCAATATTAAAAAATCATTACCGTTTATTTGTTATACATGCTATTAATATTCGACGGTTCATGCTTGGGAGTTTTGGATGAAACATATTTGAAATTTCCCGAATCGTGAATCCACGAAAGGTTAATTATGAGATAATCTCTTTTAAAATATTAATTAATCATGTTTAACTTCAAGTGTTTCAGATATTCGAACTTAGGGATTTTTAAATGTATCTTGACAAGAAATTCCTGAAACCCGAAACTGCGAAAAGATTAATTATTTGATAATCGCTTTCAAGTTTTAATCAATCACATTTCAGTTCAAGTGCTTTGGAAATTCAAACTTCAAAGATTTTAGGATATTATGAAGGGTAAACGTCCGAACTCCAAAGTGTGAAGTCGTTAACTATCCTTTGATCAAGATTAACTTAATTAATTAAGATTTAATAATTCAGCATTTTATTGCTTCATGGATTTGTGAATTATCCTTTTGTTATATTCCCAAAGAGTCACCTCTCGTAGTGGTGTGTCGAAGATGAAATAATTCTAGATGATGTGTTGAGAATAGGGGGGTGCCACATGTTACTTAGAATCGTATGAGTCTTCAAACCAAAATGTCAGAAATGGATGCCACTTGTTAACCCAGGGAAGAATCAAAAGATACATGTGTACTATGACTCATGTCCTTTAAAGGTTTATGAAAAGTGAGGAATGGACACCTTCGGTTTTTGGGTCCTTTATCGTTAAAACTTCTCAAAATGTCTGAAGCGTGAAGCTCTGGAGTGACCTTTAGTGTTTTTATCCTTTAACAATTAGGCGGCTCCAAAAATCTGGGAAAAATAGGATTGTTCGATCAAACGAAGAAACTCCATCAACTGCGGGTATCATGTGCGTCTTATTACCAATTAACCCGAAATGAATTTGATTTGAATTTCAAAAGTTAATTTGTGAGTTACCACTTTGGGAAAGATTATATTTTCATGAAGTGGAGATTGTAAAGCTCAAAGTTTAGGATTATATATGTTCCAATAGAGAGCTCTCGGCTTAGAAAAGAGGCGAGCTAATTTTCGAATGTAATAGTCTGAGAGCTTTGAGTTAGCCTATTGTAATCTTGTTTTGTATGGAGAAGTCTTCCGTGTCTTTTATTTGTCTGAATCATAAAGCACAGTGCAAGGTGCATACTATTGTATTCACATTGGTTATATAGTAATGAGATGAAGTCTTATGGTTGTTCAACTGAGTTATTCAACACAATGTATATCTCTAATATGATGGAATACATCCAATAAAAAATATATGGTAGTTTTGCTCTATCATGTGTTTTTTATGAATGAGTAGCACCTTTGTGTGTATAGTTTCAATTCTTAGTCCTTATTATAATATCATACATGAGTTACATGGATGTCATTTACAATTTTGTTTGGTATGTTTGATTCTCCATTTCCGACACGAGACCTTGGTTGAGACCTTCCTTGGCCTTGGCCAAGGACTAATATGTCAGTGCTTATGAGTTTTTATTGCACACGCTCTACACGAACCCTAGGTATCAAACCCTCCAATGTTAAGAAGGTCAGTGTGCATGCAAGTGTCTACTGAAACAACAACATTTCACAACGTTGACACTTCACTTTTACGCAAACTCCACTTTCACTTTTACCTTTTTCTTTAATCCACTTTCAGGTTTACACATCTTTTACATAAATTCCACTTCCACCTAACTTTTCAACTTTTGTTATTTATCAAAGTTTTATTTATATTTAATCCACTTTCATTTTTTCTCCACTTTAAACTTTGTTTCCACTTAAATTTTCACTTTTGTATTTATTAAAGTCACATTTGTATTTGATCACTTACTAATGTTTGACATCAATGAAAAAAAAATCAACAATAAGCATTGGACATGTCAATGCATTTAAACCTAAAGGAGCCTCATGCATTATTAATTTGAATTTCTACTAACGACCCTACAAAGCATGCCATAAATATTTAATCAATCAATATGAAAAATTCTTATCCTTTGAGATAATATTTTAGCAATGGAAATACCATAGTGAAAAAGTCATCTTGATTCAAGTTTTGTCATATAGATTTATAGTGTAATAAATTTAGCATGAGCATATTGATAGAAATGGAAGAGTAGACATGGTTTCCATACATCAACATTGTGTTTTACATGCTCTATCTAATAATGAAATAGTACATATATAAATACACCAAGCTTTGCTTAAGATAGACCCACTATCTTAGTACACTAACAATTTCTTGAGTAGAATATCTCAACCACACAACAAAATAGGATCAAGTGGTTGAAGAGATTCTCCCATATGGCCAAAAACCTGTAAGTATGGTACTTTTCATAAAAGTGTGTGTTCACTCCAACTTAATTCAACTTGGGAAGGAGTAGACTCCTTAAAATATTGTGAATCTATTTTCATAACTAGTACCAACATTTTTAGAATTGAATCTACTTTTATTTGATACAATTTGTATTCAATTTAATTGTTTTTTAGTAATTTTAGTTAATTTCATAAAAACATGTCTGCATCTTATTTTTAGATGGCATAATGACTCAGTGTTGGTCTCTGACCAATTTTTGAGGATCCTTGGTCATGGTTGACCTATTTTGGAACTTTGATAGGCTGTCGAAGGTGGAGCACAAGTCGAAGCGGAGATCGCGAAATCTCGGCCCCTTTTCAAGGATATTTGGGTTTTGAGATATGTAACGGATATGGGGATGTTGTCCCATGGGTTTACCCATGTTTGGGCCCATTTTGTAATGTATAAATAGATGTCTAGGTGATGTAAGAAGTAGCTACTAGACACTAGAGCTAAGTGCTAATGAGATAAGTGTGAATAATCTTGAATGCTTTGTGCATATTGTATTGAGAACTTGCAAGGCTAAGTGCAAGTGACTATAAAAGACTATGTAAAGTCTTTGTGTTGTAACCAAGCTTGAGGAAGGAGGATCTAGCGAGGTGCGTGCAGATCTCTTGTCCTATGCAGAGTAGGATCTTGTGAATCTGTGCATGTAGAAGATTGACAGAAGATAATAAAAGAGAAAAGGAGCTGGTGGATGTAGCCCTAGGCTGGGGGTGAACCACGTATATCATGTGTTGCTAGGATTTGTGCGATGTATTGATGTGTTTATGTGTTTGATTTCTTAAGTGTTTTGATATAGATGAATGATAGATAGATCCGTTGATTCTTTGTGATTAATAATATAGATGAATGCTAGACCTAACCTATGTTAATGTGCTTAGTGCTTGAATATGCTAGATTCGGGTGAATACTGCGATGCTCTATAAGTAGGGTTTTATCTGCGAAAAAGATACTGGTTAAATTCTAATGAACTGTAGCTGCTAAGTGCTTTGTTAAGGTATTGTAATCACAGATCAGTGTCCCAGCTAAGGTTGCAAACATCTGATTCCTGCAAACAACCCTGCCTCTATCTTGGGTGAGACTTCATCTACATCGAAGGTGTTGCCGAAAGGGCCGGTAGTTATGGTTTTGTTGGTGTGCTCTTGAGCGTTGAACCCTGGGTCTTCCCTTGTGCCAACACTCAGTAAAATGACAAATCAATATATGCAATAATGCACAGTCAAAAATTATAAAACAATTACATTACAGAACCTTTCATTTTCCTCTTCAAAAGGGTATTTTTATATTTCAATTTTAAATTAAAATTAAGGCAGATAAACGGTGTCAAACTGAATTTATTTAAAATATGCAACTTTTTTAGATTGATCAAGTTCAAAATATTGTAGTAATTTTAATATTCATTTGTTGTTTCAAAACTATAGTCATACTTTAATAGAGTATGTTTGGATTTTTGTAACATTTCATTTTTCATAAACAAATGTTTAATAATGAGTAAATTGATGCCGATAAATATAACTCATTATTAGTGCCTTTATTTTTAAGGAATATACTGTCAAACAATCGTTAAATTGGCATATCAAATGTCAATAAAAAAAATATTAAAAAGCTAAGAAAATCCATGACAAGGTTTTTTTTTGCTGTAAAATGAAATTTAAAATATATATATATATATATATATATATATTGTTTACCGAAAGTTGAAAATTTTTTGAAAACATATTTTATTTTTTCAAAAGGTAAGGAAAATAGACACCCACATTCATGATTTTACCCATTATATCCAATTATATCTAACCACCTCCTAAAACTTAGAATCAAAGTAGTCAATAAATATAAATTGTACTTGACCAATAATAATAACAATTGTACATTAAACTATAAAACAAAAAGGATTTAATAATTCCAACACTACCCCTTAATGAGTACTTGTCTAAATCTTTGTCATGCCACGTCTTCCATTTGTGAAGTTTTTATAGTGAACCTAGCTAGTAGAAAAATCACACAAAACTTGTGAGAGAGAGAGAGAAGAGAAGAGAGACAAGCTTGAGAGAAAAAATGAATTGTATTATTGCATATGAATAATGAGTAATACACGAGCATATAAGTAGTCCAGGAGAAGCAATGCACCAATATTAGGAATAGAATGCACCAATCTCATGGAGTACATGTGCCATGTGCCATAGGAGTGATCTAGAGGAGATATCTACACCAACTCATTGTAACAAAAGACAACTTCTAGCTAGTCTCAGTTAATTGTTTGAGAGGAAAACATTTAACTAAGTGATAAGTATGGAGACCAAAGAATAATGCATTCATGCAAAGGAAATGTGCCATCATGCCCTAAAATCTAGGAAATGGATTCATGAGTGGTATTCAACAAGTCAACTGAGATCAATTGTGGTTGAACTGAATTTCTAACGGAAGTGATGATGCGCCCTACCTTTTAGGAAATCTTCTAAAAAATAGGAGACCCTCTTGGTGACTACAAATCCTTAAAATAATTACCTAGGTGAGTGTGTAATATCTCCAACACCCCCCTTGAACACTACTATGATGTTAATGATGAACAGGTCCTGACAACTAAGGCCATGTTAGGTGCCCATTATACAATGCATCTAAGAATGAAACACTGAAAATAGAGGAAAGAGGGAAAACCTAATGGAAAAAACCACCTCTCAAAGTACAATGTATCAAAAAAACAAATGGAACAAAAGTGAGATCCACCATGTGGTAGGTAGGCAATCTTCAAAACCAAGAAAATGCGACAAGCCAATGAATCATAATCTGATGATGACAAACCATAATCTGCTTCAATTAGTGTGTTGAAGCTTAAATGTTGTAGCTAATACTAGTTGACAACAATAAAATGTCTCCAAACATTAAGGTGCTAGCCTACACCAAGATGGTTGGGCTAGTCAGAGTGCTTCCAAAACATTGAAGCAAACACCATAAAAGTCATCAAAATAGTGGTGAATGGAACTGTAAAGATGACGTAATCAGTCAAGTCAATAGAAATGAGAATATTTCCCATGTATCGTAGATGAAACAAATATATAAGATGTCCTCAAACAATTGTTCAAATGCTACCATGACCAATCATCAATCCAACCAAAAACAATCCTTGGAGTTAATATGTTTTCAAGATGTTTTCATATACACCTCTTCATCAATGAGCTAGAAGAAGAGGAAATGAAAAAAGGTTGTGGATACATGACATGAAAACAATGTTGTCTCCAATCATGATGTGGAGGATGTCGATATTTGGAGGATGTAAACCTTGAAGCTGGCGTTGAAGAGTCTGTTGCTGCCAAAAAATATGATGATGGTGATGAAGAGTCTGTTATTGGAAGATCTAATGCAGAAGTTGGTGTCAAATCTGGTTCCAAAGTTGTATCCATAAGAGGTGTAGATGGTGGTTGTTACAACTTAATAGTATAAGAGTCATCTGATGTGATGGATTCTAGTGCTAGAAACAATTGAGTCTGAATGGAAGAAATATCGAGACAACTTGCTAATGGAAATGAAGTCCCAAAAAAACCAAGTTCGGCTTTTTCTTCTTTCATCACTGGCTGAATGGGATGTACAATCCCCTATCCATTCTTACCAAAGAAACCACTAGTGTATCCCATGCAATGCATCATTTTTTACCCAATAACATGATTTTACAAGTCAAAAGATTGAGAAGGAAGCTCAAGAGTGGTAAACAATGAAAAAGAGGCATTAGAAGCAAGAGATTGTTCATCATTCTTATCAATTCCGCAAGCAACATTAGAAGCAATACATTGTTCATCTTTATTATCAATTCCACAAGCGGCATTAGAAGCAAGATATTGTTCATCTTTCTTATAAATTATGCAAGCCTTAACATGCGAAAGAAAAGTTTCAAACTTACAGAGGTAGTCATGTAGGGTCTCAAAATCACTTGGATTCAATGCATGTAGACCATTCTCCAACTGATGGCCAAGTTGTCTTTCTTTCCTAAAAAATCCTTCAACTTTATCCAAACATTGTTAGGAGTCTTGCAAGTATTTACATGGAAGAGGAGATACAGAGAGATGCTCCAGCATAATATCTCATAGGCTTCATACATTATGTTGAAGTATTTTTCTTTCTATATGGCTATAGTAGGCTCGACCTTAGTCCTCATGGAGACGATATACAATCCCTTGTTGCGAAGTAGAATTTCTATCTTCGACTTCCACTCAAAGTAGATGAAGGGTGTCAAGATCATTGAAGAATATGGTTGATCCATAATTCTTTGTGGGTTGTCCAATATGATATATAAACCTACAGTAAAATTGAATAATCCCTCACAATAATAGCTCTGATACCATGTCAAGTTTTCACGGTGAACCTAACTAGAAAAAAAATCACATAAAGCTTGTGAGAGAGAGAAGAGATGAGAGACAAGCTTGAGAGAAAGAATGAATTGTATTATTGCATATAAATAATAAGACACACACATAAGCAGTCCAATAGAATAAATGCACCAATATTGGGGAGTACATGTGCCAATCTCATGGAGTACATGTACCATGCACCATAGGAGTGATCTAGAGGAGATATACACTCTAATTCATTCTAATGAGAGTCAACTGCTATCTAGACTCAGTTAATTGTTTAAGAGGAAACAAGTTAACTAAGTGACAAGGGTGGAGACCAAGAATAACTCATTTGTGTAAAGGAAGTGTGCCCTCATGCCTTAAAATATAGGAAATAGATGAATGAGCAGTCTTCCACTAGTCAACTGAGATGAATTGTGGTTGAACTGAGGTCTTAATTGAAGTGACAATGTTGCCTACCTTTTAGGAAGTGCCCTATTTTTTAGGAAATCTCCTAAGAAATAGGAGACATTCTCGATGACTATAAATCCTTAAAAGAATTACCTAAGTGAGTGTGTAATATATCCAACACCATTAGGATAAAGTCATATACAACAAATGCTCCACCATGAATCAAAGATCACCGTGATCAACAAATTCTATATCTATCCCAACCTATCACTTGTATCTCATGCCTCATTCATATCAACATCACTAGATTGTCCAGATCCATATAAAAGGACAACCATCCACCGAAATACATGGGTACTTAACTGCTGTAATCGTTGGTCTATTAGTATTTCCTTTAGGTATATGGTTTATTCTACATCTTGATGAACTGCCCCTAGATGTACATAAAACTTCCAATTTTTAGGCCTAACACACCTCCTAGTGTATAGAACCAATATTATCCACTCATAGAGTATCCAACCAACACATGGCCCACTCCTCCAAGAGTTTAACAACTCCATAATAGAGGTTATGCATTATACCAAAAAAGTTATCCAAATCATCAGGGACACATGGAAAATGGGTATGCACTCCTATATAGGTATTACAATGATATTCCTTGTACATGTTACATATAGAGATATGGGTAAATAACATTCACATACTCCAACTTAGAGACACCAAGTACAAGATTTTAAAATATCGCCCAGGTACCATATAATACTTCTACAAAATATCAACCCTAGGCAAGATACAATCCAAAATTGTCAAGGACCAATACATATCATCTTAGACTTGTTACAAATACAAGGTGAGATCCAAATTTCTTCATGGTCAGTACTTCCATCTCAAAATTTACATCATTTCTCCATCATTGACCAATTCCCATTGCTTCCACAAGAACTATCAAGAGAATCCTTTGAACTAAATTCTAAAAAATCTATGTTGTATCAAGAACAAAATCTCAATCCTTCCTCCTACAATATCACCATTCAAACTTAGATTTAAGTCTACCATCAACCCTTGGCTTCTCCAACAAAAATAATGCAACTTCATTATATCTTTAACTATCGTGCTAACAAACCAATGGTTATTTTCCCAAGGAATCTTCTTCCATATATAATCCAAAGTGTTCATGCTCCTCCATTCACTTGTAGGATTGTTATCTCGAACAACTTACCAGCTAGGAACCAACCATACCTTTGGGCCAAATGTTGGTACCACACAGTTTGACTAGAAACCTGTTGTAGTCCAAACATCAACCTAAATGTAAACATTGAGTACCCAACCATGGTTCTCGCTAGTTTTATAAGAAAATTGTTCAAGTTAATCCTACACTTTATGCACTTAACAATGATGACTCGTAGCACAACATTCATAAAAAAATATTTCATCAAAGAAGAATTAGTATACATAAAACTAGTTAAATTTCCTTTTCATTTACAACAAACCTTACCTAGTATATCCAATAATGATTTTTACATTACAGAATATTGTCTAGCAGTGATATAAAAATCAACAAGAGATAATGACATAAATGACCAAAGACTTAAATTCGTAATTTTTTCTCTAGAGTCATGCACATCCTTGGTGTCTTCATTTTCATATTTGGTGTCTTGGTTGAGTCTATGTTCATTTGTTAGAGACGCAAGTTCTAATAATACAATTGTACTCCCATATTGAGGTTACAAGGCTCAGTATGTAAGCTAACTTTCATGAATCCAATAATTGTAACTTACAAAGAGAGAATCTCACCATTACAAAGGGTCCCAAACCATTTTCATGGTCACCATCATCTTTGATTATTTTATTATATCATGCTAACTCAATCTATCCCATCAATGATATGCTTTGCTAGCATCCTTGATACAAGATTAACCTCTTACTACTCCCCAACATAGTTCTAATGATCTTGACTCAAATCCATATGAAAAACCCAGACTTACATGTCTCGAACAAATATAATCTACAATACATTCAATTTTGGTATCCAAGAATTGTAACTTACAGAGATAGAATCTCACTGTTACCAAGGGTTCCAAATCATTTTCACAGTCACCATCAACTTCGATTCTTTTAATCTCTCATGCTTACTTGATCAACTCAATTCTTGTCGTTCTCTATTATCAACCTTCACAAAATATTAATCTCCCACATACTTCCCAACATGGTTCTAGTGATATTGGCTCAAATCCATATGAGAAACCCATACTTTCACATCTCAAGCAATTCAAATGTAGGGTACATTCAATTTGGTACATCATATATTGGAACACGATGATTGCTAGGATATCTCTAGATCTAGTTGATGTGTAGTTCATCTTGGAGACTGTAATTAAACCTTCCTATTTGAAAGAAAAGAAATTCTCCAAGGTTGACTATCTCATGGACAACAAGAGTTCATAGGTGGCACCCATCAAAACATATAGCATGATTGGGTTGGAAACAACTCACATAATAGATAATAGTCTCATATGCCATACTGAAAAATAAAAAAATGCATTAGAGAGAGAGAGAGAGAGAGAATATGTTTGCACTTAATAAACTACTATAAGAATCTAGGTGTTGATTCTTCTTCACACAAGGTTTCCCTTTTGTGGGCGACTCTATTCCCCCACATAGTATTCTTCATGCAAATTGGTTCCTTCCTCCATGTGAGTTTCCATTGGGTCTCTACTTTAGAATCAATAATGGATCCTCCTTCTAGTATGTGATGTTCTGATAGGTTTTGTTAGTATAGTTGTATTTCTTCATGGTTAGTAGATAGACTTCATTCCATCGTTGGTTTGATGGAACCTCCTTCATTTGACTAAGAATTTGATATGGTTCTTCACAAGCAACTTCCTCCTCAAAATATTGGTGGTAATCTAGAAACTCTTCCTCACTGGCATCACTTCTCCATGGAATCTACTATCATCTCCTTGTAGTTACTTCTACACAAATATTGATTGAACATAGTCACTACAATAAATATGCACTCACATTCTTTTCTTGCACAGATTTGGTCACTCTTCATTGACCTCTCACACATGTTCTTGCTCCATAGATCTAAAAGCTTAGAATAGTTCCTTACTTCCATCATGCTCACTGTCCTTGTAATGATCAATGTAAATATCTTACAATGACGATAATATATTTCAAAAGCACTCAAGGATCCTAGTTGGCTTGATCTAGTACCAGAAACCCCCTTAGCTCACAAAAATGCTTATAAGGAGAATTCCTAAAAGATCACCACAAAAGAGATCAACACATATTTGCATCAATTACATTGCAAATTGATCCTCATGCAAACAACAAGCACAGATCTTACACGCTCTCCTACACAATGTAGAAACATAGTCTACAACTGTTAAGAACCAGAACAGATCTACGAATATAATCACCACAAATACTGAATACACAATAGATCCACAAAGAAATATAGAAGAAACCACACTTTATTAGAAGAAAACCCTTGACGTAGGGAAACACCATACAATCAATCCTCTTCTGTTCACTTGCCTCTTCGAAGGGGCATCCTCCTAATGAGCTTCAACTCCAAATACAATATTTCTCTTCATGTCCCATTACATTGCTTGAACCCATTTATATAGTGCTACCATCACCTAAGAACATTTTAGAGAATGAATCTTCTAGAGGTAGAACCTTCTAAGAAGTCCTCTTACATTTATTATATCTAATTACTCATTTATTATATCTAACTACTATAGTGGGCCTTATTTAATAATATAGTGGACCTAGTCCACCTTACATTGAATGACCTCAATTATTACCACTATAGGCCCTCTGGGCCCCCCCACTACCTCTCTAGCTACCTTACATTCCATCCCCCTTATGAAAGCGTTGTCCTCAACGCTTGATGTACAACCATATACTAGGGTCCCATGGATAATTGTGGACCATAATGCTGAAGAAGACTAAAGAACCAAGGCCCCATGTAAAAAGGAAAGCCACCATGTTGAAGTAGTGCAACCACCATTGAAATCCTGGGTCCCATGTCCAAGTTCTCATGTGAACTCCCCATGGAAGATTTTGGAACCCAATAACCAATTCTAAATGATGCTCCAAAGACTGACACCTATCATGTGAATCCAAATAAAAAGATCCATCCACAGTGGAAAATGGTCATAGCAGAATCTGAAAGGAATAATACCATTGTAGAATATGCAGGATGAACATTGATAATAATCATTGGCTCTCTATTTGTCACATTGATGCTCTCTACAGAAGGTGGATTAGAATCATCAAATAAAATATGAAAGTGGTTGTCATCCCAGAAATGACAACTATCCATATACCAATCATCACAATCGGTCTCAAAATCATACCAAACATATATTTCCTGATTATATTCATCCCTGAGGCCCTCCATAAGAAATATCTCCTGTATGTTATTCAATGAATATTGAATACTACGAAAACTATCATTGAGGCCGTCTGTGAGGCCATGTTCAAATGCATCCAATCTGTCATCCAATGTGTGAAACAATTGGGATTTGAATGATTCAAGAATTTATTTCAAGGTTTGAGAGGAAATAGCCATCTAAGAACGCTATGAACTCTTCGGTCCTGCATCCATCACAAAAAAATACAAAAAATAGACGCAATAAGTTTCGGTAGAAAATCACGGTTTTTTTTTCTGGAAAAACCCTAAAGAACTGTTGAAGTTAAAATGCTCATAACTTCACTTCCCGGACTCCGTTTCGGCTGATTTATTTTTTGAAATTGGGTGAAATTGTGAGAGGAACTCATATCTGTAACTTTCTTGGGAAAATTCGGCCTCCAACTGCTACAAAAATAAAAATAAAAATTGTGCCGTCGTTCGCAGAAAAAACCCTGAAAAATTGCAGATTTTAAAACTTCAATATCTTGACCTTCCGGGCTCCGTTTCAGATGATTTTTTCTTTTAACTTGGGTGATTTTCTGAGAGGAACTCATATCTACAGCCTGTTTCTGCAAATTTTTCACAGAAATATACTGAAAAGTTTCGGAATGTCGCGACCCTCTTTTTTCTTCTCTGAAAAAAAATCTGCAAAAATAAAAAATATTTGCCCACAATGTCTGCCAAGGAAAGTTCTTTGATGCCACTTGTTAAGAACCAGAACAGATCTACAAATATAATCACCACAAATACTAAATACACAATAGATCCACAAAGCAAGATAGAAGAAATCACACTTTATTAGAAAAAAACCCTTGAGGTAGGGTAACACCATACAATGGATCCTATTATGGAAGGGATCCTCTCATGTTCACTTGCCTCTTCGAGAGGGCATCCTCCTAATGAGCTTCAACTCCAAATACAATATTTCTCTTCATGTCCCATTACATTGTTTGAACCCCTTTACATAGTGCTATCATCACCTAAGAACATTCTAGAGAAGGAATCTTCTAGAAGTAGAACCTTCTAAGAAGTCCTCTTACATTTATTATATCTAATTACCCATTTATTATATCTAACTACCATAGTGAGCCTTATTTAATAATATAGTAGACCTAATCCACATTACATTGAATGGCCTCCACAATTATCACTATGGACCCTCTGGGCTCCCCCACTATCTCTCTAGCTACCTAACAACAACATAGAACCAATCTATTCTACTCCTATAACAGATGTGCTCACATAAGCTTTCATTTCTGTCGGCCCTCCTATTAAGGAGTCAAGCCCACTCCCACATACCAAAAGTGTGTTTACATGCCCTCTTCAATAATGAGATAGTACAAATATAAATATATCATACATCATGTTTTTCTGTTTTGCCTTAAGATAAGCACAATATCTTAGCACAATAACATATTAAAAACACCAAAATAGAAGCCAATTAGTTGGAGAAAAATTTTCATATCAAAATAGATGTAACAATGTCCTAAAACTTAAAATCAAATTAGTCATCTAGAAACAACCTTGTAATAACTAATAATAATAACAAATTCAATCTTCTAGTATAATCAGATATCACACATTACACTATAAAACAAGTAGAAATTAATAATTCCAACACATCTTATAAACTAATTCAATAGTAATATTGTGTTTTTACTTATTATATTCCCATTCCTATTTGAATATTCCCTTTACAATTGTTAAATATAACCAATAAAATAGGAAGAAACAAATTACAACAATTATATCCTTAAGTTATAAAATTTGAATATCTATTTTTTTGCATGAATATTCCCTTCACAACTGTTGAAGATAACCAATAAATAAGAAGAAACAGACTGCACAAATTATACCCCTAAGTTATAAAATTTGAATATTGATGATAATAAAATAGATCTATTAGCGTAAATATTTGACTATTGCACTGGGTTTTCTAAATTTTTTAGCCTGCCACCAACCCCTGAGTAACGGTTGCCAAATAGCCTCTCTGTCCCTATGGGGATCTTATATTTAAGGTATGTTCTTGTTTCTTTCAAATTTGATCCATTTTCAGTGAAGAGAACAGGGCACGATCAATATTTGCATGCCTGCTTGCTTTATATTTTTCTAAGGCGAATCCATTCGTAGATAGGGTATTAGAAACAGTTGGCTAGGAGATGAACTGGGCAGAAACGAGAGTTATATGCAGAAGTAGTATTATAGACCCTCATGAAGAGGACCATGAAATGATTTAGCCAAAATAAAGAGTAATAAACAATATCATGCCAGGAGAAGTGTAATCAGTTAATAATTTTTTCTCCTTTGTGGTTGGCTTGACTAGGTAGTTGTTTCTAGGTGCTGTGTTGCACTTGGGCCCTTAGCACAATGGTATTATAAGGTTAAGTTGGCACTTCACTTTTTAGAATAAAGCGTTGGTTTAGTTGGTTAGTGCACAGTTTTTAAAACTTTGCTTTAACTTTTTAAGTTATAAATTCAATGAATTTTAATCAATTTGTCTAACATGTAATTGATTTATAGAACATCTATATTGATTTGGATTGGGTGTTGTGTTGCACTTGGGACCCTAGCCCCCTGGTACTATAAGCTTGAGCTGACACTTCACTTTTTAAAGTAAAGCGTTGGTTAGTGCACAGTTTTTAAAACTTTGCTTTAACTTTCAAAGTTACAAATTCAATTTAAAAATATCCAAACAGAATAGAGTTTCAATTAATTAAGAACTTTAATCAATTTGTAGAATATCTAATTGATTTATAGAACATCTAGATTGATTTGGATATACCACCAAATATATAACTAACTTGAAACCCTCCCTCCCTGATCATATCTTTGAAAAACAAATGACCAAATTCAAGTTAAAAAATTACCTGAAAGTTAAATTTTTTTCTGCTATGTTTGCTACCAAATTAGCTTACTCCCTGAAAATGAAATCTGTTTGTAGAATGCTTGCTAACTTACTTACTTACTTCTGATGTGCAGTGCAATGCAATGCAGACAAAACTGCAATCCTACAATGAACTAACTTACTCGTGGTGTGCAATGTAATGCAGACAAAACTGCAATCCTACAATGGCATATAAAAGGACGATGGTGGCATTTTTATATGTAAAACAATTCATGGCTGAAAGGACGATGGTGGCATTTTTATATGTAAAAAATTCATGGCCGAAACTATTGGATATATATCAGGGTTACCTTCCTGACGCCGCATGTCAAATACTGCATTCTCCGAACCTTGCGTTTTCCATCAACATCCACTTACAGTTGTTCCATTTTTTTTTTCTCGTTCGTCCACCCTCCATTTTTCTTCTCTGATTGCAGATTTAATGCCCTATTCCTCCCCAGCCAAAGGCTGATGAATACGGTATATCTCAACGAGGGTCCTGCCTAGATAGCCCAGGTCTTGTTCAGTCATATTAATCAACGTATTCACAGTGAACCCCATCTCGACCATCTTGGTGAGCGTTATGTGTCTCACACCATAATGCCTGCAGAGTTATATTCCTTCCTGCAACTGCCACTGTTCTTGGAAGCCATGGCAGCTGCATTTCTAACACTGAAGGCTTGGAAGACACGCTGAACTTTTAGTCGTACGCGTACCCCTGCAGCTGCAGCTGCCGCTGTTCTTGGAAGCCATGGCAGCTCCATTTCAAACAGTGAAGTCTTGGAAGCCATGGCAGCTGCATTTCGAACACTGAAGTCTTGGAAGCCATGGCAGCTGTAGTGTTCGCCTCCACGTACCCTGTGGCGGTGCAAACGAAGATACACTAGTCCCACTTGAAGAAAGCTGCAAGCTGCAGATAAACGCTCAGGAGTCCGGATACATCCTCTATGCTTTGGATTTGGGAATCGGGATGATAAAAACTAAAATTCTGATGTGATACAGATGTGACCTGTTATACAAAGTTTTTTCTGACTTATCAAGAAATTATGCTTTAAATGACTGTACAAACGTATGTTTCATAACAGTGATATATATACCCTGGTACGTATGTTTACCCTTACACATTAATATATATATATATATATATATATTAAAATATTTACAATTGTGTTTTATGATATACATTTAACATATATACATATTTATAAATATAAGGGTAGTTAAATATTTATTGTAATTTCCATCTTGGTTTTATGATCAACTCTAATTTTTGGCCAAACATAACTAGTCTATTGCCATCATTCAATGCTCTGGTATATATACACTTTTAGTTATATTCTGACTTATATATCAAAACAATATTAGAATATATATACCAACAGCGGGATAGCATTGAAGCCTACCCAGATAACTTGATCTGTGATGTCCATCATCACGACCTTCAATAATGGACATTTTATTTGGTACCTGTAACTTTGTTTATTACTGTATTTTCCATCTTG
>ML785931.1:158773-170448 GCA_009831015.1 Picea engelmannii
GGGCCCCCCCACTACCTCTCTAGCTACCTTACATTCCATCCCCCTTATGAAAGCGTTGTCCTCAACGCTTGATGTACAACCATATACTAGGGTCCCATGGATAATTGTGGACCATAATGCTGAAGAAGACTAAAGAACCAAGGCCCCATGTAAAAAGGAAAGCCACCATGTTGAAGTAGTGCAACCACCATTGAAATCCTGGGTCCCATGTCCAAGTTCTCATGTGAACTCCCCATGGAAGATTTTGGAACCCAATAACCAATTCTAAATGATGCTCCAAAGACTGACACCTATCATGTGAATCCAAATAAAAAGATCCATCCACAGTGGAAAATGGTCATAGCAGAATCTGAAAGGAATAATACCATTGTAGAATATGCAGGATGAACATTGATAATAATCATTGGCTCTCTATTTGTCACATTGATGCTCTCTACAGAAGGTGGATTAGAATCATCAAATAAAATATGAAAGTGGTTGTCATCCCAGAAATGACAACTATCCATATACCAATCATCACAATCGGTCTCAAAATCATACCAAACATATATTTCCTGATTATATTCATCCCTGAGGCCCTCCATAAGAAATATCTCCTGTATGTTATTCAATGAATATTGAATACTACGAAAACTATCATTGAGGCCGTCTGTGAGGCCATGTTCAAATGCATCCAATCTGTCATCCAATGTGTGAAACAATTGGGATTTGAATGATTCAAGAATTTATTTCAAGGTTTGAGAGGAAATAGCCATCTAAGAACGCTATGAACTCTTCGGTCCTGCATCCATCACAAAAAAATACAAAAAATAGACGCAATAAGTTTCGGTAGAAAATCACGGTTTTTTTTTCTGGAAAAACCCTAAAGAACTGTTGAAGTTAAAATGCTCATAACTTCACTTCCCGGACTCCGTTTCGGCTGATTTATTTTTTGAAATTGGGTGAAATTGTGAGAGGAACTCATATCTGTAACTTTCTTGGGAAAATTCGGCCTCCAACTGCTACAAAAATAAAAATAAAAATTGTGCCGTCGTTCGCAGAAAAAACCCTGAAAAATTGCAGATTTTAAAACTTCAATATCTTGACCTTCCGGGCTCCGTTTCAGATGATTTTTTCTTTTAACTTGGGTGATTTTCTGAGAGGAACTCATATCTACAGCCTGTTTCTGCAAATTTTTCACAGAAATATACTGAAAAGTTTCGGAATGTCGCGACCCTCTTTTTTCTTCTCTGAAAAAAAATCTGCAAAAATAAAAAATATTTGCCCACAATGTCTGCCAAGGAAAGTTCTTTGATGCCACTTGTTAAGAACCAGAACAGATCTACAAATATAATCACCACAAATACTAAATACACAATAGATCCACAAAGCAAGATAGAAGAAATCACACTTTATTAGAAAAAAACCCTTGAGGTAGGGTAACACCATACAATGGATCCTATTATGGAAGGGATCCTCTCATGTTCACTTGCCTCTTCGAGAGGGCATCCTCCTAATGAGCTTCAACTCCAAATACAATATTTCTCTTCATGTCCCATTACATTGTTTGAACCCCTTTACATAGTGCTATCATCACCTAAGAACATTCTAGAGAAGGAATCTTCTAGAAGTAGAACCTTCTAAGAAGTCCTCTTACATTTATTATATCTAATTACCCATTTATTATATCTAACTACCATAGTGAGCCTTATTTAATAATATAGTAGACCTAATCCACATTACATTGAATGGCCTCCACAATTATCACTATGGACCCTCTGGGCTCCCCCACTATCTCTCTAGCTACCTAACAACAACATAGAACCAATCTATTCTACTCCTATAACAGATGTGCTCACATAAGCTTTCATTTCTGTCGGCCCTCCTATTAAGGAGTCAAGCCCACTCCCACATACCAAAAGTGTGTTTACATGCCCTCTTCAATAATGAGATAGTACAAATATAAATATATCATACATCATGTTTTTCTGTTTTGCCTTAAGATAAGCACAATATCTTAGCACAATAACATATTAAAAACACCAAAATAGAAGCCAATTAGTTGGAGAAAAATTTTCATATCAAAATAGATGTAACAATGTCCTAAAACTTAAAATCAAATTAGTCATCTAGAAACAACCTTGTAATAACTAATAATAATAACAAATTCAATCTTCTAGTATAATCAGATATCACACATTACACTATAAAACAAGTAGAAATTAATAATTCCAACACATCTTATAAACTAATTCAATAGTAATATTGTGTTTTTACTTATTATATTCCCATTCCTATTTGAATATTCCCTTTACAATTGTTAAATATAACCAATAAAATAGGAAGAAACAAATTACAACAATTATATCCTTAAGTTATAAAATTTGAATATCTATTTTTTTGCATGAATATTCCCTTCACAACTGTTGAAGATAACCAATAAATAAGAAGAAACAGACTGCACAAATTATACCCCTAAGTTATAAAATTTGAATATTGATGATAATAAAATAGATCTATTAGCGTAAATATTTGACTATTGCACTGGGTTTTCTAAATTTTTTAGCCTGCCACCAACCCCTGAGTAACGGTTGCCAAATAGCCTCTCTGTCCCTATGGGGATCTTATATTTAAGGTATGTTCTTGTTTCTTTCAAATTTGATCCATTTTCAGTGAAGAGAACAGGGCACGATCAATATTTGCATGCCTGCTTGCTTTATATTTTTCTAAGGCGAATCCATTCGTAGATAGGGTATTAGAAACAGTTGGCTAGGAGATGAACTGGGCAGAAACGAGAGTTATATGCAGAAGTAGTATTATAGACCCTCATGAAGAGGACCATGAAATGATTTAGCCAAAATAAAGAGTAATAAACAATATCATGCCAGGAGAAGTGTAATCAGTTAATAATTTTTTCTCCTTTGTGGTTGGCTTGACTAGGTAGTTGTTTCTAGGTGCTGTGTTGCACTTGGGCCCTTAGCACAATGGTATTATAAGGTTAAGTTGGCACTTCACTTTTTAGAATAAAGCGTTGGTTTAGTTGGTTAGTGCACAGTTTTTAAAACTTTGCTTTAACTTTTTAAGTTATAAATTCAATGAATTTTAATCAATTTGTCTAACATGTAATTGATTTATAGAACATCTATATTGATTTGGATTGGGTGTTGTGTTGCACTTGGGACCCTAGCCCCCTGGTACTATAAGCTTGAGCTGACACTTCACTTTTTAAAGTAAAGCGTTGGTTAGTGCACAGTTTTTAAAACTTTGCTTTAACTTTCAAAGTTACAAATTCAATTTAAAAATATCCAAACAGAATAGAGTTTCAATTAATTAAGAACTTTAATCAATTTGTAGAATATCTAATTGATTTATAGAACATCTAGATTGATTTGGATATACCACCAAATATATAACTAACTTGAAACCCTCCCTCCCTGATCATATCTTTGAAAAACAAATGACCAAATTCAAGTTAAAAAATTACCTGAAAGTTAAATTTTTTTCTGCTATGTTTGCTACCAAATTAGCTTACTCCCTGAAAATGAAATCTGTTTGTAGAATGCTTGCTAACTTACTTACTTACTTCTGATGTGCAGTGCAATGCAATGCAGACAAAACTGCAATCCTACAATGAACTAACTTACTCGTGGTGTGCAATGTAATGCAGACAAAACTGCAATCCTACAATGGCATATAAAAGGACGATGGTGGCATTTTTATATGTAAAACAATTCATGGCTGAAAGGACGATGGTGGCATTTTTATATGTAAAAAATTCATGGCCGAAACTATTGGATATATATCAGGGTTACCTTCCTGACGCCGCATGTCAAATACTGCATTCTCCGAACCTTGCGTTTTCCATCAACATCCACTTACAGTTGTTCCATTTTTTTTTTCTCGTTCGTCCACCCTCCATTTTTCTTCTCTGATTGCAGATTTAATGCCCTATTCCTCCCCAGCCAAAGGCTGATGAATACGGTATATCTCAACGAGGGTCCTGCCTAGATAGCCCAGGTCTTGTTCAGTCATATTAATCAACGTATTCACAGTGAACCCCATCTCGACCATCTTGGTGAGCGTTATGTGTCTCACACCATAATGCCTGCAGAGTTATATTCCTTCCTGCAACTGCCACTGTTCTTGGAAGCCATGGCAGCTGCATTTCTAACACTGAAGGCTTGGAAGACACGCTGAACTTTTAGTCGTACGCGTACCCCTGCAGCTGCAGCTGCCGCTGTTCTTGGAAGCCATGGCAGCTCCATTTCAAACAGTGAAGTCTTGGAAGCCATGGCAGCTGCATTTCGAACACTGAAGTCTTGGAAGCCATGGCAGCTGTAGTGTTCGCCTCCACGTACCCTGTGGCGGTGCAAACGAAGATACACTAGTCCCACTTGAAGAAAGCTGCAAGCTGCAGATAAACGCTCAGGAGTCCGGATACATCCTCTATGCTTTGGATTTGGGAATCGGGATGATAAAAACTAAAATTCTGATGTGATACAGATGTGACCTGTTATACAAAGTTTTTTCTGACTTATCAAGAAATTATGCTTTAAATGACTGTACAAACGTATGTTTCATAACAGTGATATATATACCCTGGTACGTATGTTTACCCTTACACATTAATATATATATATATATATATATATTAAAATATTTACAATTGTGTTTTATGATATACATTTAACATATATACATATTTATAAATATAAGGGTAGTTAAATATTTATTGTAATTTCCATCTTGGTTTTATGATCAACTCTAATTTTTGGCCAAACATAACTAGTCTATTGCCATCATTCAATGCTCTGGTATATATACACTTTTAGTTATATTCTGACTTATATATCAAAACAATATTAGAATATATATACCAACAGCGGGATAGCATTGAAGCCTACCCAGATAACTTGATCTGTGATGTCCATCATCACGACCTTCAATAATGGACATTTTATTTGGTACCTGTAACTTTGTTTATTACTGTATTTTCCATCTTGGTTTTATGATCAACCCTAATGTTTGGTCAACAATATCTTGTAACTTTGTTTATTACTGTATTTTCCATCTTGGTTTTATGATCAACCCTAATGTTTGGTCAACAATATCTTGTCTATTGCCATCATTCAATGCTCCTGCAAATGGTATATACACTTTTAGTTATATTCTGACTTATATATCAAAACAATCTTAGAATATATATACCAACTGTGCGATAGCATTGAAACCTACCCAGATAACTTGATCTGTGATGTCCATCATCACGACCTTCAATAATGGACATTTTGTTCGGTCGCTGCAACTTTGTTTATTAATTAATACTATTACGTTTAGGTGGAGCTATTATAAAATGCCCACATTACAGGGAAAATTGAAAAGTCGTCCTTCTTGGTATCAGATGGGAGGTTAGAAATAGCAAGGTGTGAAAAAACGAAGCTTAATCGGGGTTCGGGATTTCAGGTTTTACAAACACCCGACGCACAAACAAAACGAAATAAGAAATGCCTAATTGCGAAATGTGAATATGCCTTGGGCCCACAATTTCAGGGTTCGGGGTTTGCTAACACCCGATGTAAAAAACAAAATACACCCAGAATTGTCGAATCGCGAAATCACGATAAGGCTATGGGACCCTTCGGGTTTCAGCCTTTAGGAATGCTCGATACATAAACAACACACAACAACAATGGTTGAATCACGAAATCCGATCAAGCTGTGGGGCCCAGGCAGTATTGTTTCGGGGTTTGGAAGGGAACAACGCAATTGCACAAGCCTGTAGATATTCCAAAAAAAAAAAAAAAATTCTGAACAGAGTTTACTAACTCAAAATTAAACACAAAGAGAATAACTGCGAATACATCGTAACAACTTCAATTCAAAAAATGTCTTCAAGATCCTCTCAATTACAATTCGCTTATGGTACTTATACATAAACATGAATTCAAAAATTGTCCCTTTGATCTTCTAAAAGATTTAATCAATGGCGGTGATGGTGTCTTATGGCCTGTAAAGGTTAAGGCGGCCACCGTTTAAGTTATGCAAAACAAAATTGTAATCAGTGGTTTAATCTTCGAGTCTTGAAGGGTCAAGACGGCCACCGATTCACCATTTGCAAAGAGGCAATGAAATGATTACTTCCTAACATACTCCCTCTTAATCATTTCAGAAGAGAAACAAACTAAAACTACGAAAACCAAAATTGTTGTAAACAGTGCATTACAGCTTGCAGACCCCAATGTTTTTTCTATGAATTTTAAACAGTTCATTTCCCAAAGGCTTCGTAAATATGTCTGCAAATTGTTCTTCAGATCTGTAGAACTGAACAGAAATCTCCTTACTAGTTACCAGCTCTCGAATGAAATGATACCTTGTATCAATGTGCTTACTTTGTTTGTGAAAAATGTGATTCCTTGACAATGCAATGGCAGACTTATTGTCACAGACAATCTGGGTTGCATCATTCTGGTTATGCAACAATTCATTCAAGATCCTTCTCATCCACACAACTTGACATGTAGCTGCAGCTGTTGCAACATACTCTGCCTCAGTGGAAGATAGAGTCACAATGGGCCGTTTCTTTGATTTCCATGCCACTACTCCAGATCCAAGACTAAAAATATACCCAGATGTTATTTTCCTGTCAATAATGGAACCTGCAAAATCACTATCAGTATATCCGATCAGCTCAAAGTTTAAGCTTGATGTGTATCGGATACCAAAATTAGTTGTTCCAACAACATATCTCAGGATCCTCTTTCCTTCTTGCCAATGAGTACTCTTCGGAGTCTCCATGAATCTGGAAATCAAACTCACATCAAACATAATTTTAGGTCTGGTTGTTGTTAAGTACATAAGGCTTCCAACCGGCCTCTTATATAGGGTTGGATCAACATATGATCCTTCATCATACTTGCTTAGTTTAATACCAGTTGCCATTGGTGTTGCAGCTGGCTTGCAATTCAACATTCTAAACCTTTTCAGCGCTTCATTTGCATAGTTAGTTTGAAAAATGAAAATGCCATCATCAGATTGATCCACTTCAATTCTAAGAAAAAATTTCATCAAACCTAAATCATTCATCTCAAACTCTATTTTCATGGCATTTTTAAAGTCTTCTACAGATAGATCTCTAGTAAAAATCAGGTCATCAACATACAAACAGACAATCAAAATTTTACCTTCCTGGTTCACCTTTGTATACAGAGTTGGTTCACTTGGACTTCTCCTAAATCCAACACTAATTAGGTATTCATCAATCCTGCTATACCAAACTCTGGATGCCTGCTTCAATCCATATAAAGCTTTCCTTAACTTGTAAACCTTATCTCTGTGTTTATCAATCTCATGACCCAGAGGTTCTCTTACATAAACTTCTTCTTCCAAATATCCATTTAAAAATATAGACTTGACGTCCATCTAATGCATGATCCATCTATTCTGAGCTGCAATAGCTAAGACCATCCTTATTGTGTCAATCCTTGCTATAGGAGCAAAGGCTTCATTGTAATCAATACCGGGTTGCTGACTAAACCCCTGATCTACAAGTCTTGCCTTGTACTTTTCAACTTCACCATCTACACTCAGCTTAGTCTTATAAACCCATTTAACACCAATACTTTTCTTGCCTTCAAGTAAATTGACAAGATCCCAAGTGTTATTCCTTTCAATGGAATCAATCTCCTCATCCATTGTTTTTATCCAGACATCCTCTTTAGCAACTTCATCATAACTTACAAGATCATAAGCTATAAATGCAAAATTTGAAATCTGATCTACCACTTCATTTTGATCATACAATTCTCTTAAACTTCTAGTTTTTTGTCCTTTAAATCTGTTTTTCAATAAAGCTAAAGTAGGATATGATTCACTGCTTACCTGTGAATCTGTTTGATGTCCACCATATCCATATGGCTCACCACGCTTATGAGTTCTTGGCGTTCTAAATTGAGATGGGCTGAAATCTGGTGCTAGCCTTGTTGGACTTCTTGTTGCAGGCGTATGTACATGTGGAATCATCTGTTCATCTCCTTCAGCCTGCTCAACTCCATCATCATCTTCACGGGGTAACACAACTTCCTCTGAAATTGATTTGTCAATACTTCCATCCCAGGCTTCATCTTCTTTGAACTGAACATCTCTGTTGATTACATATTTTTGGGTGATGGGATTGTAGAGTTTATATGCCCTGGACTCTTCACTGTATCCAACACAAATACATCTCTCGATTTTGTCATCCAACTTCCTCCTCATTTCTGCAGGTACATGCGCAAATGCAACACATCCAAAAATTCTAAAATGAGAAACATTACAAGGCTTACCATCCCAGGCTTCTTGAGTTACACGATCCCTCACGGTCTTGGTCAGACTTCTATTCAAGATAAAAACAGAGCAAAGAACCACATCTCCCCAATATTCATTTGAAAGATGCTTCTCTTTCAACATGCTTCGAGCCATATCCATGATGGCCTGATTCTTCTTTTCAACCACTCCATTCTGCTATGGAGTATATCGAGCAATAAACTGCCTTTTAATTCCATGAAAACCACAAAATTCAATGAATTCATTCAATTTATACTCACCTCCTCTGTCAGACCTGAGGATCTTAATGGTTCCACCACTCTCATTCTCAACCATGGACTTAAACTTCTTAAAAACATCAAAGGCTTTAGACTTTTGTTTCAACAAATACAACCAAGTCTTCCTACTAAAATCATCAATGAAAGTCATAAAATAAACACAACCAATTAAAGAAGGTGTTTGGATAGGTCTGCATAAATCTGTGTGGACAATTTCCAAAGGAGCTTTTGCTCTATAGGAAACACCTAAAACAAATTTCTCTCTGTGTTTTTTTCCAAGTATGCAACTCTCACAAGAGCTTGCAAGTTACTGAATACAAGGTAACCCTTTTACCATCTTCTTCTTTTGTAACAAATCTAAGCCACCAAAATGTAAATGACCATATCTCAAATGCCATAACCAAGATTCATCTAGACTTCCTACTTTATAATCATTCAAAGAACCACTCAAATCATTTCGCATAACAAGTGGACACATTCTATTCTTGGTCATCTCTACTCTTGCAATCAACTGTTTGTTGGGAAATTTATCATAGATAGTACATACCTTGTTGTTGAAGAACACTCTGGACTTTTTCTTCAACAACTGTCCAACACTGATAAGATTGCATTTTAGACTAGGCACAAAGTAAACACCATCAATATTTCTTCTATGATTGTCCTTAGTGTAAACTGGAACTATACCTTTACCATTGACTGTAACCGTACAATCATTTCTTAGTTTGACTTGAGACTGAATACTAGAATCAATGGAAGAAAATAAGTCTTTATTACCAATCATGTGGTTACTACAACCACTATCCAAAAACCAAATATCATTTGCACATTCCTGAGTGACGTTACAGGTCAAAAACACAGGATTTTGATGATCCTTAGACTCATTTGTGATATGTGCAGAGTGCTTTCCAGCATCTGCCTGTTTCTTCCAACATTTGTTAGAAAAATGCCCAAACTTCTTACAATAATAGCATTGCACTTTAGTTTTATCATACCTCTGATTTTCTTGCTTCTAGGGTTTGTTTCTGCTCCTTGTTAAATTAGGAGGATTCTGCTGGGACTTCTACTCAGACTCTGATTTAGCTATGTTGTCCCTTGGGCCAGAAAATCGACCTCCTCTTCCACGAGTATGAAACCTTCCTTTTCTTTTGCCTCTGGTAACATGCAGTTGGGATTTGAAAGCATGCTCCAATGATCCTTCTTCATATCTAGATATCCTAGATTCATGAGCAACAAGAGAACCAGTTAACTCATCAATTTGGATTAAACTTAAATCTTTAAATTCCTCTATGGGAACAACAACAGGCTCAGACTTCTTGGGCAAACTTCTCAACACTTTCTCAATAACTCTTTTATTCTCAACATCATCTCCATACTGCCTAAGCTGGTTCACAACACTCATTACTTGGGTCATGAAAGTATCAACACTTTCATTATCCTTCATCTTCAGATTTTCGAAATCCCTTCTCAAGTTCTGCAACTTGACTGTATTCACCTTGGACACACCTTGATAACAGGTTTCAAGAATGTCCCAAGTCATCTTTGAAGATGCAACACTAGCAATCTTCATAAAAATGGATTCATTTAATCCTTGCTGGATTAATCCAAGGGCTTTGTTGTCCTTCTTCCTGTTTTCCTTCAGCAAAACATGGTCAACATTAGACAAAGCCAATTCTGCTGCAGCATCAGCTGGCTCGGCATAACCATCAATAACATAAGTCCACAAATCCTGAGAACGCAAAATCGTCCTCATCCGAATGTACCAGGAGTCATATGACTTCTCGCTCAGAACAAGAACCTGAATCTGAGAAGAACTACTACCAAACGAACCATTTATAAAAATTGACAGAAATTAAATAAACCTTCACGTAGAAAAATATGAGAATAATTTTTTTTTTGGCGCTAATAGGAATAATCTGCAATGAACTAAGCAATTGTTGGATGAAGTGCAGGCTCTGATACCAAATGTGAAAAAATGAAGGTCAATCAGGGTTCGGGATTTCGGGGTTTACGAACACCCGACACACAAACAAAACAAAATAAGAAATGTCGAATTGCGAAATGTGAATATGATTTGGGCCCACAATTTTGGGGTTCAGGGTTTGCTACCACCTGATGCAAAAAACAAAATACATCCAGAATTGTCGAATCGCGAAATCGCGGTAAGGCTGTGGGACCCTTTGGGTTTCGGTGTTTGGCAATGCTCGATACATAAACAACACACAACGAAAATCGCCAAATCATGAAATCCGATCAAGCTGTGTGGCCCAGGCAATATTGTTTTGGGGTTTAGAAGGGAACAACTCAATTGCACAAGCCTGTAGATATTCCAAAAAAAAAAAAAATTATGAACAGAGTTTACTAACTCAAAATTAAACGCACAGAGAATAACTGCGAATACACTGTAACAAATTCAATTGAAAAAATGTCTTCAAGATCCTCTCAATTACAATTCACTTCTGGTACTTATACAGAAACATAAATTCAAAAATTGCCCCTTTGATCTTCTAAAAGACTTAATCAATGGCGGTGATGGTGTCTTGTGGCCTGCAAAGGTTAAGGCGGCCACCATTTAAGTTATGTAAAACAAAATTGTAATCGATGGTTTAATATTCGAGTCTTGAAGGGTCAAGACGACCACTGATTCACTGTTTGCAAAGAGGCGGTGAAATGATTACTTCCTAACACAAGGTACATGTATTATGTCTGCACTATCTTTTCTGAGAACTGAACTAGACCTAACAATGGAGGTGATCTAATTTCCTGGTGAGATAGACCTGGAAGTCTTCGAAGGATTCCATTGAATAGGTTCCACTGGCCACTTCTAGAGTCAGAACAATTTCTTTAATGTTCAAACTTTTGCATATAATTTTCAAACATTCATAAATTAAGATACCAAAAAGGTTCAAATTGTTTTAGACATGTTCGATAAAAGTTAGAAAGGTTTGTTGGATGATAGGTTTCGAGTTTTTTTGTGATATTTTGTGGAATGCGCCTTCCTTTCTGATGCAGAAAGGGATCAAAATGTTCGGAGATGCGACTGGACTTTTGACATTTTCACGTAAAAGCCCATATAAAGATATGGTGAGAATCAAACCAACATCAATTTTCCATCATCAT
>ML785931.1:170710-202860 GCA_009831015.1 Picea engelmannii
GGGTGGTGTTACATAGGTATATATACATCATATATTTGTCAATGTACACGTAAATACACATAAATCTATCAATATTCTCTATGGAGTACGAGATTAGTTAGTCAGCTTTAACACTATGGTTAGAAACAGGGTATGCTAATTTGGGAGTAAACAGACCCATTTTTTTGGCAAAAAAAATGGTCTGAATCTAGCTAGATTTTTAGGGGTAGTCTGAGTTTCTCATGGATCAAAGTTCTATGCATTTTAGATCCTTAACTCATGGGTTCTGCCCCATTTTAAACCAACCCAGATGCTCAGAAAATCAAGTTCTGGATTGGTAGGAAATTTAAAACCGCACGGTTGGAAAACATGCTGAAAAAGTAACTCGTGAGGGAAGATTGCTCGAGCCGTTAGAAACATTTTTTAATGATGAAAATAAAAATGTTGTCTCATGTTAACTAGAATGCTTTATTTTAATTTTTTTAATTAAAAATAATTAATTTTATTAGTTTTGTGTATGGACAATGACAATATTCTAATTTAGAAAAAATATTTTTTTTAAGAACTGTAAATAAATGTTTGTAGGATTTTTAATCTTAATTCAAAATTTTAACCATTATCCATATATACTAGTCATATTCATCATGAGTAATATTGACAAATCAATTTCTTATGATTTTTAAATAATTCAATTAGTACTTATTGTATTTGATCATTCAAATTAATAAAACGAATCACATTACATTAATCAATCATCACTTCAAGGGTTTGCATTTGCAATCATCACCTCTCAAGCTTGTAGGTGTAATATTAGAGGAAACCCCATCTCAATACTATGGAGTTTCCCAATCAAACCTATTTAATATGCTAAGACACAATCAAACCTTAATTCCTTAAGTATTGCACCTTATAAATTATTTGATTACAAATAGCTTGACTCTTTTATTTAAATATTAAATAATTTATATAATCCAACATATAAAATATCAATTTTAAAGTTATTTGAAAAAAATAAAATATTAATGTATAGTCAATGATTAAATAAAATTTCATAATCAATACACTCAGATGGTTTAGATGGCTCACACACCCAAGTGGAATTTCTGTGGACTCTCTTGTCCACAACACCGCCTCCCACCACCTATGCAAGCCACACTGCTCATACTCAAGAACATTGAGGAATGAAGGAGAGCGTTCAATGCAAGTTGTGGAGGCGTACATTGGGCCTGTTCACACCATTAATGATGATGCAGAAGTTAATGGTTGAGGGTGAATGGGATGGCCTCATCATCATCGTCATCATGGCCACACAAGGGAAGGATTTAGAGATGAAGCTTGGTCAAATGCAAGCTTTAATTCATGAGCTTCGGAAACTTCTCTTTGTTTCTAAGACTGTTTATGTTCCATGGAGAGTGCAATGGATATTGAGCGGATTGAATCTTATCCAACTGAGAGGCGTGTTTAAAGGAAGAATGGTGCCCCTGTAAGCACAATAATAAGATGTGTGAGGGGAAGAAGACAAGGGCTCTCATGGTCGTTGAGGAAGCTGTGAGAAATAACGAGGAAGGGGTTTACCGAACGGATAGGGAGGAAATGTATGTCATGGAGAATGAAGTGTGATCCATATGAGTGTGAAAGGAGAATGAAGAGGTGGAAAATGGGGTAGGTGATTTTGTCTCTTACCTGGGATGCGCGAGGAATAGGGAAACAAAATTCTTCAGAACAATTGAATTATATTGGTATGTGAAGACTACGGTTGCTCGAGGTAGGGCACCTATTGAGAAAGATATTGAGATATATGAAGCAAAGAGTGGTGCCATTAGAAAATAAGTCCAACCTACTCAACACTATGGTTTCATGGCTAGTAAAAAAGTAGGGAGGGGTCTTTCATATTTCCAAATCAAAGGATGCTCCTGCTAGCTCTAAGTCCTAGCCAAAGAAGCCACCCTCTGCAGCTTCCTAGGTTCATGTGCTTGATGAATAATGCAATTTGTATAAGTCAGGATCATTTTGGTCCATAATTTCTGATTTTTTGGTTTTATAGTCTCATAGTCCTCAATTCATACTGGTTAGCATTATCTTTTCAGACAAAATATGGTAGTAAGGATAACATGGATAATTTTTTCACCTCATCTGGTTTCCCTTAGGGACGATCACCAAACTTTGGGTTATTTTTCACATACTATGTTATGAATGGTACAACTATCTCCATATACATTTTTCCTCTTTATAAATAGAAAATATCAACTTAAAGGAGAAGGAAGAAACCTTTACCCAACTCCATGTGTTAAAAGAAGTTCCTAGATTTTTCTCTGATGAAGAAAGCAATGAGATAGGAAGGCATGTTACCCTTCAGGAGGTTGAAAAAGTTGTTGAGTTGATGCCAAAGGACAAAAAGTTGTTGAGTTGATGCCAAAGGACAAAAGCTCGGCTCTAGATGGGTGGACCCAAGAACTGTTTCACCATTTCTTTGATCTAATGGGTAAAGATTTGTTGGTTGTTTTTAAGGAGTCAAGCAATATTGTTAAGGTTTGTGGTTCTTTGAATGCTACTTTTGTGGCTCTTATCCCAAAGGAATCAAAACCTGTTTCCTTCAATGATTATAGGCCTATTTATATCTATAACTTTGTTTATAAATTTATTACAAAGATCATTGCTTCTAGGTTAAAAGACAAATTGACCTCTTTCTTTTCAGAGGAACAATTTGGGTTCTTGAAAGATAGATTCACTTTTGATATTGTAGGTCTTGCTCAAGAATGTATGCATTCAGCAAAATCTAAGAAGATGTCTTCTTTAATTTTGAAATTGGATTTAAGGAAAGCCTATGATAAAGTAAGTTGGAATTTCCTTACAATGTTGTTGATACAAATTGGGCTAAAGTGGGAGGTGGCACAGTGGATCATGGGATGTGTTACAAGTGTTAATTTTGCAGTTTCGGTGAATGGCTCTCCAACATACTTCTTTAAAATATTTAGAGATTTAAGGCAAGGTTGTCCACTTTCTCCTTTGTTGTTTCTTCTGGTGGTGTAAGGATTTAGTAGGATGTTGAAGAAGGCTAGCTCAGATGTAAAATTATTAGGTATTAAGGTGGAAAAAGATTTAGTCATAACACACTTACTTTTTGTTGATGATGTGGTGATCTTAGGGGTTGGCTCAATTGAGGAGTGGATTGAGCTCAAGAAAATTTTATCTGTGTTCTGTTAGGCTTTAGGGATGGAGGTAAAATGTTAGAAATCTTGATTCTGAGAAGCTAGAAAGGATTGGTGATCTATTTGGAATACCTATTGTTAACATGGACTATGGAATGAAATATTTAGGGTTTTATCTAAAACCTAATCATTATAAAGTTTCAGATTGGTATCGACTTCTTCAAAAAATTGAAAAGAGACTTGGTCATTGGTCTTTTTGGTGTCTTTCTTTGGATGGAAGACTGGTTCTTATTAAGTCCGTTCTTCGAAATTTACCATTCTATTGGTTCACTTTAGCTAAGGTTCCAGTGAATATCAAGTCAAATATTTGCCATATTTTTTCAAATTTCCTCTGGAAGGGGGCTAGGAATTCCTCAACTTATCATCTTGTTAGCTGGGATTTGATCTCTAGACCAAAATTTTTTGGTGGTTAAGGTATCCAGAAATTAATTTGGTTTTCTCAAGCTTTGGTTGTTAAGTCACTATGGAGGGCTCTGTTCGGGAAGGTCTGTGGAGAAAATCTACGTTAAAGAAATATCTTAAAGGAGTGGACATGATTTTTTGGTTGTGTTCTGAGAATTATAATTTCACTATAGCCTCAAATTTCTAGAGAAATATTATGAGTTCTATACCACTGTTAAAGAATTGTCTTGTGTGGTCTGTTGGAAATGGAGTTAGGGTTCTGGTTGGGCAGAATCCATTTGTGGGAAATGGACCTTTTTAAAAATTATCGTCTTCCCTTGTTCATCACCTTCACTCTCTTAAGGTCTTCTCACTTTCACATATTGGTCATACATCTCTGTTAAATTTGTCAGGTTCTCGGGACTGGTTAACTCATGATGATCTTTGTCTTGATGGAAATCTGGCGTTGGAATGGAATTCTTATTTGTTGATGTTGAGATGCAGTGGGGTTTCTCTTAGTAGTGAGGAAGACTCAATTGTTTGGACTTGAAATCATTCAATAGGTGTTGTTATTGTTAAAGAAACTTATGATGCTTTGGTTGCTCAAAATGTGATGGTGGAACCTGAATGGTGGCACATAGCTTTATGGAAATTGCAGATTTCTGTTAAAATTATTTTGTTTGTTTGGTTATGTCTTCATGATCGTATTCTCACAAGCATAAACTACGAGCGTAGAGGTGGAATTGGTTTAAGTTTGTATTTTAGGATTAAAGGATGAAGAGACCACACAATACCTATTTGTGATCTATGAAGTTACGCAATTTATTTGGATGGAGGTTTGTGCACAATTGAAACTCAATGGTTATTGGAATTTATTGTCATTGAATGAAAAAATGTTTTCTTGGTTTCTAGCTTTCCCAAGACACATGATGGTTCCTCTTTGTTCTTTGGGGCATTTGGCGCTACATGAATAATATTTTGTTTGAGAACTCTCTGAAGAATGATTATGGGCTATGTTCTATAATTGTGGTGGTTATTAAATAAATGCCATGTTGTGTAGAGGGTGACAAATTTGATTTTATTATGAACCTGATTTATTCTAGTCAGAGACCTTTAGGCTTCTTTGATGGAGTTGATGTTGGTGGATATTGTGGTTTTGGAATTGTTCTTAAGCTAAGTGGTGATCACTTCTTTAGGATCCATCTTGTTGTTGGAGTTGGATCATATGTTAAAGAAAAGTTACTTGGTTTGTGGGGTCTCCGGAGTTTTTCTTTGAGAGTTCATATTTATGAATTAATGGTAGTGGGAGACTCCAAACTTATTCTTGACTGGTTTGTTGGAAAGTCTCATCTGAATGTTTTAAATTTGTTGTGTTGGATGAAGAAGATCATGGATCTCAAGAACTTGTTCAGTTGGCTACAATGTTTTCATGTCCATAGACAACACAACTATTTGGCAGACTCTCTATCAAAGCTTGCTCTTGTGAAACAGATTGGTTCACTAAGTTTTGAAGAAGTCTTAGAAGACTGTGTAATCAACTCCAGATCTTACTTCATTTTTTGAACTCTATCTTTAGATGGGATCCTTGTTACCTTTTTTTGTGGGAAGTTTGATTTTTGGCCTTTAGATATTGCTACAGTTAGATGCATAGGATATAATTTTGTTGATAAAAACATATGTTTTTGAATAGGATTGTGAATGATAAAAATATTTTTGAAGAGATATTGTATTCTACAAAAGTAGTCATGACTTATAACTCTATATATCATGCTATGTACTAGAATGTTTCTTTTGATTTTTAATGAATAACATTAAAACTGTTTTTTCTTTTGAAAAATAAAATAAAAAATCTCAACTTACTTTAAAAAAAAAATCATAATCAATAATGAAATAAATTAAATAAAATTTAGTTGATATAAACCTATAAAAAAGTCCAAATCTTTAAAATAAAATAATAATAATAATAATAATAATTATCAACATCTTTCATCTTTTTTTTTATTGATATTGATATGAGATATAATATTCTTACATAAAATATCTTTATTGCTTCATGTGAATACGTGTTTAACTTTATTGTTTCATTGCTTCATGTGAATACGTGTTTAACTTTATTGTTTCATGAAACTATGTCATTATTATTATTATTATTTATATTATAGATAATATTATTTCAGAACATGTCTCTATTGTTTAGTGTACATCTGTTTTTTTTTAATTGAATATAAATCAAATAAAAAGTGTTATCTCTATTAAAAAAATTAATGTTTTTTTAATATATATAGCTCTTACCACCCAACTTACAAAATAGGTGAATGTTTACGTACAAAAAGCAGGAAGACCGGCTGGATGCAAACTTTTTTATTTCAACATGTTCTCTTATCTGGCTCTATTTTAATTGGCCTTTTGATAAAATTCCCTGACCCTCTTTCTTGCAGATTTTCGGTTTTAAAACAAGTCAAATGAAAAATTTCGTTTTTAAAACAAGACATATATAATAAAATTGAAAATGATGTTTTTAATATTTAATTTTAAATAATTAAGTTTATTGCATGGGAAGATATTTTATAGAGTCCAATGTGAGGGGAAATGTGTAATTCTTTTGTACTCAACATGAAGTTGACATATGACATTAAAAAAGGAATATTAATAACCAAAAAAGAAATCCAATGTCTAGCTTAGTGAAACAAGGACTTCATGGGAGCTTAGTCCCTGCGAATTAGATTTGGAAATGGAGATGATAATTGACACCCTATAATTATTAATGATGATGATTACTTTGAAATATGAACAATATGTTAACTAGGGGCTAGTTTAATAGTCTTTTTATGACAAAAGTAATAAAAATTAGGCCCTAGCGATTTCTCTTTTCCTTAAGACAAATTGAAATAAAATATGCAATAGGCAATGAAGTAGGGTTACTAGAGTGCTAAAATGGTAGGGCTATAGTATCTACTTCTAGATAGGTGCCTTTCTTAGCAAGTGGAATATTATAGAGAAAAAGATAGTAACATATGTCTTTTTCCTAGTTTTTCAAGCAAGCAATTTCATAATCTTTTACATGAAACGAGTAAATTCTCCATAAGAATTCATTCACAATAAATAAATGTAGATTTTCTACTTCACCAAAAATAATCAAGCATAAACCCTAGTTGAAGATCCTCCACATGAAAATTTGCCAAAATACACCAAGATTTGTCTCCCCAAAAGTTTCCCACCACTTAATTTCAGCCAATAACCCATAAAGAGGGCCGAATTTCAGACCACCTATAGTAGCCGAATAAATTTAACATCAATTAATTACACAAACATAACAATAACTTCTACTTGATTTCAGAAAATTCAATAATTCCTTTTAATTTAGCACATACGCATGTTAAATTTATCAACGAATATTAATTTTATAATAGAATAAAACAAATACGTAAATTTAAAATACCTTGGTCTGATGCTAACCCTCCGCTTTCCACTTGCTTTGTTGACCTTCCTGTTGCTGCCTTTCCCAGCTTGAAGCCACGGACCAACTCTGCACAAAACCGAGTTTCCACCCTGCCAACTAGGACAACTACCTAGCTCCAGGATACCATATGGATATCCTGGCCCCCATGCCCAAAACCCCCAACAAACCGGTGCCCCCTGCTTCTGCTTCACTAAAAGCCCCCAAAGCCAAACTCCTCACACCGGCCATCTCCACCCAAATTCCCTCACCAAAAATCCTCCTCCCCCAAAATGCTTCCCTCCCCAAAAGAATGCCTTTCACTGTCTGACTCTCCCCCGTCATATTCCCCCTTCACCGATTATCCCCCCTTTCATTAACTTCCTTATCCATTTATTTATTATCTTATCCCTTTATAATTAATATCTTATCCCTTTATAATTAATATCTTATCCCTTTATGTTCAATGTCTTATCCCTTCCCGTGTACGTAAGTCTTTAACAAATTAAACTTATTAACCCCTTTAATTCTTTACTCAATTAGTTAATGAGTCAATTAATAATTAATTAATCATTGATAGATATGAACAAGTAATTAATAGTAATTAATTAGTTAATATTATTTAAGAAATAATTATCGTCTAGCTAACATTTTAGGACAGTCAGATTATCAAATTAATTATAATTTAATAATCCTATACATCTATTAAAGCAGGATCGTTACACCACCACTTGTGTGATGAGTCAATGATGAAAACATGAGAGCTTTATCTCTCCATTTATACAATACTTATGACCTTTAATTAAATTTAGGTCATCAAAAGGCCTACATGACCAAATTACATCAAAAATCCAGTTTTTACATAAATGTCTTTAATTAAACCCTAAAATCACTTTTAGAGGTGACGTCATGCCCTTCTAGGGTGACGTTGAGCCTCTTGGGTGGAACGTTCAGCCTCATCTGCAAAACGTTAGGCCTACCAAACCCCTGGATGATGCCACACATGCCAATTAACACACAATTGCCTCCATAATGCCAATTCTGATGTTAGGTGACGTCTAGGGTCACAAAAGTGATGTCATGGGCCTCCCAAGGCCAACATATAGGTGGAAGAGAAAGATCCCCCTGGGTCTAGGTCTGCGAAAGTGTCTCTGGTGAAAAGTCTTTCTTTCTTCCTGGTGCAAGTCTCTTACATCTCTCTGTCCCTAGATGGGGCCACAACATCCATATGTGGGCTTTCATCCCCATGGAGGTCCAAGCTAATCATCTCCCCATATGTACCTATCCACCGGGCAAAGTCCTACAACAACAAGTATGCCCTCCATGGGCTAATAAGTCACATGGATCATAGCAATGTCAATTACATCCAATAATCAAATCACCCAAAGATGTGCATAAAACCCCCCTTTACCCAGATAAATGCTCAAAGACATTATGGATTTTAACAAGTCAGGTTTGGAGAGGGTCTCAGGATGTACTATTGGGATAACCCTCCTCAAGTTTAGGGTGTTTCCCAGGTGAGAGATGTAATCACATAGTTTGTAGCTAGGAAGAAAGGCTATAAAGTAGAGGGCCAAACTGGCGTAACATGAACCTATCCCACCCAATGTCACCATGATGGGAAGGTTCTTTATCTTTAGGGAGGTGAGGCCCAGGGGAGACGTCCCTGGTGGGTTGGGGCTTTGAAGAGGATAAAGGATAGTTAGACAATGACAAGTTTACCCCTTCACAGATCACCACCAAAACAGATAGTCTGACTTATAGCCAACAAAGATAACCAAGTAGAATCCATGCCCGAGAAAAAAGCAACAATAAAATGATATATGCAGGCTCTGGTTAGTACTTCATATATATCAAAGACTATCTGATATTCAATATAAGCAATTTGAAAGTAAATGTTGACGAAGTCAATGTTTACAAAATAGCACTGAAAGATAATATCACTTCAAAAATAAATACTAGAACGATATGGCATTCAATGCAATAAATCAATACTTGACCTAATTAATGCCTTTAACTACCATTAAATTGCTCATAAAGTAAAATGTTGTTGCATTAAGATGTAATAACCAAGGATGGCGTCAACAAATTAGGGTTGGTAGGGTTACCTAGAGCTAGGGTTAGTGTAGTTAGGGTTTTAAAAGTCAAAGATTTTGAGAGTTGTTTGACCAATTTCACTTCAACGTTGGAGGACTTCTAGATCAGTGCCTTAGGGTTTAATGGAGTCAAGAGTGAAGGATGCATAGGTTGAAGGAGGATGGCTAAGGACTAGAGGGAAGAGCTTTGAAGTGTTGCTATGGCAGGGCCTCAGAGACAAAATCCTAGGGGAGAGAGGCTCACTCTGATGTTGCTATGGAAAGGCTTCGTGCTCTCTCCTCCTTCCTTAGATGGAAAAAATGGCTATCATGAAAGATAAAGTCAAGACAAGAGAGTCAAATGAGGGAGAGTGTTTCTAAGGCAAGGCTCTATCATCAAACCCTAGAAGAAAATGGCCCTAAGTGTAGATAACCTATGCCTGGGATGTCTTCTCCTTCTTAAGCTCAAACATGTATGGCTAGCAAAGGGAGAAAAGGAGAAAGGAGTGTAGCTACATCTAGGCTCTCTTTTTCCTCTTCAATGGATGAAAATCTCTCTATCAGGGGACATGAGACAAAGACCTACTTGTGTGCTTATCACCTAGGGTTTTTGTTCAGAATAATCATAAATACATGCAAGAAATTAAACTACAACCATTCATTCAAGAAGTTTTGCAGAAAAATACTTACAATTCACCAAGTAATCATTATTGATGATGATGATTACTATGAAACATGAACAATATGTTAACCAGTATATCTGACAACATTTTTACTTTAATGTGGATGTTGTATAGTTTTGGGATTAACCTAAATTTCCTTCCAATTAAGTTAAGCTAGCCAAATTCAAATTGCATTTTAAAAATATTCAATTTTTCTTTTTGAAAATAAGCCTTTTAATTTAATAATATATATTTTTATATAATATTTATTATATTACATAATAAATATAATCTAAATAATATATTAGATAATAAATATAACATAAATATAATACTAAATAATATATTAGATAATAAATATAATAATAAATAATAATAAATGCATAGTACAACTTTTTATATTTAGATGTGGTGATTGGTGAAATTCATTGATTATGTAATTAATTCTACATATTGAAAGACGTGAAGGGAGCAATAACACTTCAATTCTATCACCCAATTAGAAATGAGAAACATAAATATTTTTATTGTATCCAAATATATATATTTGTTTTCCTATGTTAAACATTACATTGCATACACAAATTTATGGTAAAAAGCAAATTAATGTCACATCAAAAGAAAACTCATTGCTATAGTCCCATGGTAGACTAATAAGTGTACTTTCTATGTATCAATATGAGGGACATGTATAATTATAGTTGACACATGACATTTCAAAAAAATATTAATAACAAAAAAATATTCCTATATATTAGAGGCAAATTTTAACTTGTAAAACTAAAGAAAATAATATGATTCCTGTTGAAGAACTCTAATTCCTACCTTAATATTTACTAATCGTATAATGTCATGCATATCATTCCAAAATTTCCTACAGAGGATGGAACTTTTTCTATGGAAGACATAAAGTTTGAGGTTAAGCGACTTGCAAATGGAAAGGCTAAGAACATTGAAGGCTACCAAGTGTAAATCTTAAAAATCAAAGAGACTATCCTCATCCCTCACATACAAAAGCTCTTCAATTTAGTATTCAAGTAGGTCTTCCCTTAACCCAAGATGCAAAGCCTCATTGTACCTATTTTTAAAAGAAATAATAAAAACAATCCATCTAACCATATAACCATTATGATTAGTCCCATTTTAAAGTTGTATGAATTTATTTTAGAAAAGAAGATTAACATCTGGCTAGAAAGCCACGAGAAAAGAAGTTGAAGGCCAAATTGGAGTTATGAGCTATCATTCAACTACAAATCACCTTATTACCCTTAGAATCATTACAAAGGAGTGCTACAATAATAAAACCAATCTCCTTTCTTTTTTTTCGACTTAAAAAAAGATTTTGACATAGTGCCTAGGAAAAACCTTTGGAATAGGTTGGAAGAGTTAAAATTTCCTTTTGAGTTGAGGGTTGTTGCGGCATAGTTGTATGAGAATGTTATTTCCAAGTTTATGAACAATGAGAGTTGGCCAAAAGAAATTAATTGTAATATAGGAGGCATGGTTATCCCTTGTCCCCGTCCCTTTTTGGCCAAAACCACCTTTGGCTTGAGCGGGGATGATGTGATAGTGTGTGAGATTACATCCTTTCTCAGAGAGTATGTAAACCTATTTCCAAAAAGTTTTATAAAAATTAAAGGAATGAAAGTTCATACCTTGGTGAGATGAGGATAGAGCTTAAGCTAGATGCCAAGCCCATTAAGAAAAGACCCTACAAATTTAACCTAAGGATAAAAAAGGGCGAAGAGGGGAATTGACAAAATGTTTGTGGCTAGCTTGATCTTCCTAGTATAATGATCCAAGTGGATATTGGTGGCCACCCACCTATTTCAACTGGCTCCTCTTGACAGTTTTTAGTTCAACACATTCTTTTATACTCCTTTGTAATTGTGGGTTCTAAAATTCTGGGGCTATCTGAAGCCCTACACATCTTCCAGGTGGAGACTAGTGGACACCCACCTAATCCAACTGGCTTATTTTAGAATTTTTCATGTCAACGCATCTTTTTGTAATTCCAAGGCCGTTTTGGGGCCCTAAACAATGTTTTTTTTTTCTTGGCACAGTCAAACTGTAGAAAGAGTCAAATTTTGATGACATAATGTGTAGTTCTCGAGGAGACCTTTCCAACTGGATATCACATGTCTAAAACAGAGGTCGTATGCAAAATCTACAACCCCAAGAAGTTGAGGTACTAACTTACCCATCAGGGCCCACATAAATTTTGGCATTTCATCTCCTAGGGTTAGGTTTTTTGATGTCTAGGGTTTTGGAATTCATGGGTAATGTTCAAAGGGCCTTTGGAGCCTCATTGTAATAGTTCATCTAATACATATGCGCATAGTAAACACATATCTTCTCAGAGATAGCTACCACCATTCGGGCAAGCTGTTTTTAGTTCTGCAGTTTTACAGTTTCAATCTATTTTATTTATTCAATAGAAGTTATTGTTCATTGGATATATGTTGTTGTTCTCCTCATCTTTGTGTTATTTTATTCAGTCTATTATTCCTTTCGTTCCGCTCATAAATATGGATCATATAATATTCAGACTGGACTCAATATGATAGTCATTTAGGAAAATAAGGCATGGGAGGCATAAGGGTTAGTGTTGATTTTTGGGGATTGAATCCATATTCCCTTCATGATCCATTCTCTACCCCCTTCTTATATCACATTTTTCCACATCATATGCATATATGCACTTGATTTTCAGATTCCCAAAGCCATTTCCCTCTTGCAGACTAACATCCCACAAAGTTCCTCTGAATATTTGAAAAACTCCCTCTATCAAGTCATATGCAATTTTTTATCAGACAAGTCATGTATGCAACTTTATATACTCCCTTTACCCCTCAAAAACAAGTGTATTCATTTGTTTGACACAAAAATATATAAAATGCAAATTTTTGGGCGGAGTTCACATGTTTCTCATATTCATTACCTCCTATAGCCAGTGTTTAACTAATTCAACTAACTTTTTGAAGTATAAATACATGCCAATAGAGGAGAGAGAACATTCATTGAAGCACCATTATGCTAGAAAAATCCCACTGAGTCTGCAAGTCCCTTTCATCCTGATTTTTTAAGGTTTGTCTCCATTATCTGCAAACCCATGTTTCAAACCATATTTCCCCTTCCTATCTTGTTGAGAGGGAGATATTCATATTATTTCCTTCACTCGTCTAGATAAAGGAACTAGGAGGCCAATCTATCTTCAGTGGCCCAGGAAAATGAATCTGGATATCGGTTCTAGTCAGTGCCACAACAAGATCATGTGTTATCTGTACATACTTATTGTTGTTAATACAAATGAGAACTCTCTTCGTTCCCGTCTAATACAATGTATTTTGTTGATTTGTTTCTAATTATGATTGATTGCATCTATTGGTTAACTACTTAAGTAATTGATATTATCTTGTATTGGTTGTTAGAAGTTAGTTACATAACTACTTTTACTGCAAAATTACCTTCCTTTTTGTGCAGGTCCGCAAGGAGAATACCAGAGCGAGGGATTGGAGTGGGGAATTACGATAATCCTCTTCTTGAAATTTCAAAGTCCAGGTAGGTGGTTATCCACTCCTAGTAGTTATATATGCTTCTTAATCTTCTTTTCAATTTTGATTCAGTTCTTTGGGCATCCACTCTATTATGTATTTTAACCCAAGTTGTAGGGGATTTCTCCTCGTTAACACCCTTCAGTGAGGAAGTATTGGACTAGGTAGTAGGAAAGGAGGCCTACTCTATCCTAAAAACCCAACAATAGAGTAGGCCTCCTTTCCTACCACCTAGTCCAAGAATTTTACACTAAAAGGGGTAGGTAATGGATCATGAAGGAAAGTTTCATTCAGTCTCGAAAATTCAACACAGACCCCTATGCGCCCCATTCCCTATTATCCTAAATTACTATCAGACTAGGCCACTCTAACTCTTCTAGGAATATCAAGCTAGCCACAAACATTTTGTCAATTTTCTCCTTCATCCTTTGTTTTATCCTTAGGTTACAATTGTAGGGTATTTTCTTGATGGAGTTGGCATCTAGATTGAGATCTATCCTCATGTCACCAAGGCCTCCTTTTATTCCTTTAATTTCTATAAAACTATGTGGAAACATGTTTTCATGCTCTCTGAGAAAAGATGTAACCTCACACATTGCCACATCATTATAGTAGTCCCATATGGATGCTAACTAAGGTTGGTCATCTATACTAATGTTTTTCTACTTTACCTTTAACAGTGCATGGTAGATATTCCTTGTATGATTTTCCATTATTTATTTCATCAATATTTCACCTTCATATTCTTGGAAGGAAGGTGTCACAACTTCTTTGGATCATTCAGTTCTTCTAGCTCTTTTGGTGTCTTCAAGAAACACTTAAAAGACCAATATCCATCCACCTACTCATGGATTGATCCATTTTGTGGCCACTTGTGATTGTGATATCTACAAACATACTTTGATGATCTATCCATTCGATCATCAAATAAAAATGATTTTATTGACATAAGAGTAGATGTAATACTAAAGGCCTTACCTAAGTAAGAAAAAATCAAGTGAAATCCATTGTAAATCCTTCCACTTGTGGGTATTCCTTGAGAAATCCTCATGTAGGTATCAAGCTTTGGGGATGGGATGCAAGGTGTGAATAAAGTTATGGACCCAAAATTTGTTTTGGAATCATTAATTGATACACTTCTAGACACATGCCTTTTCATGTAGGTTTGCATCTATCTTTTCCTCATATACCTTTGTGAAGTTGATTGAAACTTTTTCCACCATTGGAAATTCAATCACTTGATATTTATAGGTAGATAAAATCAATGTCGTAAGGATGGTTGGACTTCCTCATAGCCATAAGAGATATCCCTATGCATCACCCACCATCTGAATAACGTGGATATTAATATCACATCTAGGGCTAGTACAAATTATTATTTTGGAACTTCTAGGCACAAATCCTCCCTCAACGCCTCCACATCACCCATACCATTGAAGATAGGGGGTCTCTTATTTTATTATGAATCCATCGGATAAACCCAATTATTGTGAAACAATGAGATAACATCATTTGGTTTTTCTCTTGCTAGTCCTAGAATATTTCCTAGCTATTTAAGTCATAAGAAAAAAATTATCCTCTAATTGACTACTCCACCATTGTATTCCCATCATTTCCCATGACTTCTTTAAGAGGATGTTCACATCAGATCCTAGATTCAACATGAGATATTGTACTTCATGTCAATGTATTTTAACATCCATTTGAAATTCTTGATTGATCTAAGATTTTTTCTTTCAACCAATCCACTAAAATTTTCTCTCAGGAAAGGGAGCATGGATATATTTCTTCTCCTTTCCTGTGATCAACTTGTTAATAGTTTATCGTAAATTCTTTATTAATCCTTCATCATCTAGGATCCTAATAAATGTTTGGAAGAATTTATGAATCCATTATGTTGAGTAAATGTTCCTATTTGTCCTTTTTTGTTCTCCCTAGTTGCATTCATGTACTATTTGGTCAAGAGTATTCCAAGCACTTGAGTTGTTGCTTAGGATATGTTGTGTTGTAGTAGTTTCTTCCTACAATGATTCCAAGGATTCCTTATAATACCTTTTCTATTTAACCATAAAAAACCCATGTTTTTCCAACTCCACCTTCCTTACATGGGGAATCACTTGTCATGAATCATCATCCTCTATGCAATACAAGCCCCTCATCTAGTCACCATATTAATTTGATAGTCCCCAAATTCTATAATTTTTTAAGGTTTCACACTAGGTTCACATTATGATTTCTTTCTCGAGTTCCCCACTTGGCTATTAGGTTAGGATAATCATCAATCAAATTAATTGTGGCCCTACAATGGCCACATACAACCCTCCTTGGTTGCATGTAATATTTGGAGATGTGACCTACTTCATCACAATTATAGCATCTAATGGGATTTGTGTGCCCACCATTCCTACCACCTCTATATACTTCTCCATATACACCACTATACTCTCCTCTATATCCTCCTTGGCTCCCTCCCTTAATCACTCTAGAATTTGTCTCATCTATCTAGAAAGAGATCCACCCAAATTGCTTTTCCAATTCTTATAGGGTGCAATATTTCTTTATGGAATGAGCATTTTCCCTAAAAGAATTATAGAGAATTTTGGTCCAGGTAGAAGTATAATTTTCAAACATCATCTAGAGATGTGGGTTCTGGCTATAGGTTCTACATATGTCATAGTATCCATCTACCAAATTTCCTAGGAACCTAGTTAGTGATGGAATCATGTTAGGGATTGTAACATCATCTTTTAGTGAAGGAAAATCATTCATCATTTGAAACTCTATCTTGCACACAATGCACCAAACTCATTCCATTCCTATCTTGGCATGGATCATTCAATACAAAACTATTCATCAAGTTCATCAATGGTGATTGGAACTGAGAAATTTTATTAGTTGTGATAGTTGAGGGAATAGTCCCAACACATATCCTCATTACATATGAATACCCATTCAGATATTCAATCTTCATTGCCTAGAATATGACATTTGTTGGGTGTCCATTATTGTTACATCAATGAAACTTTGGATAGGTTTAGTAGTCCTTGATTGAACTACTCCTTAGGTTGTGTCTCATGTATGAGGTAGGATAATATGTTGATCAAGTCCTTTAAATGATGACCATACTACTAGGCACTCTTTCCAATCCACTATTTAATCTCCTTTATCTAGGAACAACGATGTTGCTTCGATTTTGGTCCATGAAAAAAAACATGAACCTAAAATTCACCTCGTCCATGGTCTGAGAGGATGTAACACTCTTGTTTCCCTAGCTTGTAAATATAATTATGCTATTGCCAATAGACTATGGAAAAATATGTTATGTATGAAACTTTGAAAGGAATATGTTTTAAATATTTATGTTTTTAATATAAAATGGAAAATGTTGATTAAATGTTGAAGGGTTTTCCAATACAGACTACGATGCATGAGAGGGAGGGTGAGGGGATCCAATGATGGTTGAGATGACCCCTGCTAGACTAGTACTCTGTTGGTTTATAAATGTACAAACTCAAAACAGTCCCTGAGAAGTTAATTACCAGTCAAGTTGGTAGTTGGGAGGTCCAAATCAAGAGTCAAGGAAGAGATGGGCATGATACTCCATCTAGAAACTTCCTGACTTGACCCACGAAATATTTTTGTGGAAGGAAATAAAAGAAGTAAAGTCATGGACATAAGGGATGGGAGGGAGAAAAGGGTCTAAAGACCCTTTTTTGGAAAGGAAGGAGAAGTCTGGGTCATTTACTGAGTAGAGGAAGAGATCCCTCTCATTGCATCAAAAACTGTCTCAGGGGTGGCCAATTGTGAAAGCATATGAGCAATTGTGTCTATGGTTGGGTGGAGAGTGACACACCCCTGAGAAGTTAGCAACAAAAAATTCCTAAAGTTTAGATAAGTTTTTAGTGTATTGTGTTATCATAACAAGATCCTGTAATATTTAGGAATTAGTATGTTAATTATTTTCACAGTTGTGAATGTACCCTAATTGTTAGACTAACTGGAAGATTGTTGGCAGCCAATTCAATTTTTTCAATTGTCATATAAGTTTCCTACACCTTTTGTCTCCTGAACGTCAAGTCATCGTCGCATTGTGCAAGCAGACATTCTTTTTATTTCATGCGACAATTGCAATTTGGTTTCGATTCAGTTTTCACGACTGAAAGCGTGAAAAATCCTCCATCTTTTTGGACTGTCATGATTTTCTCAAAGGCACTTACCTTTGGTTTGCTATTAAGTGGCTGGAATAATTTTCAAACTATGTCCATTTACCCACTTTCGCTCTGATTGCACAACTTGGTTTTATTTATTTAATTGATGAGGCATTGAGCATGATAATCTATGAATCATACTTGATTATATAGGGGTCATGGTTAATCTCGTTTCTATATGATATGATCCTGAATATTATAAGCTCTTGGCTTATCGATTTTATGAAATCTCTTGAGACAATGTTTTATAAACTTTGATTATATATTATGTGACAAACGCATGGTCACTATATGAGTTTCGATTTCATGTTGAATGGCAATGGTTTGAAGTTATGAAATCGCGCATTGGTTGAACTTTTGGTTTTGATTTAATGTTTTGAATTATTACAATGGCACGAATTAACTTTGGGTTTGATTCTATATTGATTGAGTTTGATTTCAAACGATACAATGGTGCCTTGGTATCATTATCCACCGTTTAAATCTTTGTGTTGGCCGATTAATGTGTTTTAAATGTTATGATTATTGATGGAACAACACTGTACTCAACCATTAATGTTTTGCATGGCGGTGATAATCCCACCACCTTCGCATGCATACACTGATTCTTTCCCTTTTGCGCGGTTGCAGTTGTTAGCCATAACGATTTCTGCCCCTGTGTATTGTATTGTTCAATTCAAACCCTACTATGCACACAAGCCATGGCTCCAGTCGTAAGGGCCGAGCCCAATGGTTGCCAAGCATTGATGATGTTTGATGGCGCTTATAACGACCTGGAGGAATTCGGATGGCTCCCATTCATACAAAGATTCGATGGTGATAACCCTAGCGTGGCTCAGCAATTTGCATTAACCTTCGATGGCTATCGAGCCAAGGTTGGGGATGTGCAACTGGAAATTGATGAGCAATTTCTTAGTTTGGCTACCAGTCTGCCTGCTACTAGACAGAAGTGGTCGAAAAATTGCAAAGTGAAAGATGTCCTATGGACATTGTTCTTCCGATCTCGGATGGTGAACTCCTGTGACAAAGGATTGCCCGCAAATATGCTAAAGCAACGCTGACATGACCTGTTAATGATAACCAAGCAATTCATTACTTGCGAGGGCAGGTATGGGTTTGTTTTCTTGTTTCACCTTCGTCTATTGATGGTTTTTTAGGCTATGAGCTTAATATGCCTCACTACCTGCATAGGAGTCTGTTTAAGATGGCTAAAAGGTATAAACGAAACCAGGCCAATACCAGCCTTTTCCATTTTGGGTTAATTAAAATGCTTATGGTTTATGAGTTGGGGTTACGCCATGACTGTTGGAGTAATTTTCTGAGTTGGAATAGCTTTGAGGACTCAAGCCCACCACAGGTTGATAAACCTATGGTGAGCGAAAGAAAGCCTATCCCCCCTGTGCCTTACAACGTTCTACTACCCAAACCTCTACCCGACTCACCTATGAACTTGCCCATGTCTATGACCAAACAGGTCGAAATTGCTAAACCCGTAGCCAAAAATCCTAAAGATAAAGCTGGTGTGAATTCTAAAGGCAAGAAAAACGCTCGATTAATCTCTCGCATGGCAAGAAATAAACCCAAAATTCCTGTTAATCCTGAGCCTATCATGGTCAGCAAAGATTCTGACTTGGAGGTTGAATGCTACCTAGCAAGCGAATATCCCTACTCAGAAGGTCTGTGTGACAAACCTTCATACGACTTTGTAAAAAACCTACCACCTTGTTTGCGGGATGATCCCAATTTTCCAGGCATTGAAATGCCTCGTGGAACCCTCGGTGACTTTTCGAAACCCTCTCCTGCTCAACCAGCTGTTCCACCATGTGATCAGTGTGGCTTATGGTTGGAAAGGTACTACCGAGATGTGCCGATGTTGCAATCCAGAATTCATGCTCTGGAGGATCAAGTGGCAAAACTCACCAGTCATAAAGCGAAGGTGCAACCCACTGACAAGAGACAACGAACAACAGGTTCAATTCTATTCAATAATGTCGAGTCGGCTACAACAATCGTCAATTCGAAATTGGCATAGCTCGGGCAACCTCGCTGGTATGACTTTCACCCATTTATATGACATATTCATAAACTCTATGTATATCGTGGATTTGCTCTGTCACACAAGCATGCACTGTTGTATATAATTTTGTTTTGATAAATCAATTTTCGTTATCGTTAAAGTTTTAATTAGATTTAGTTCTGATTTGATTTGATCATGATTGGATTTGATTGTTGTAATTTAGTTTGATTGGATACTCAGTTATTGATTAAAGTTGTTAAAATCTCTTCTAAACACAGGCCGTTTCTGGTATTTCAATTCCAAACACAGTCGAATTCACATTTCGAATTGTTAATATTCCAGATGATGCGGTTAGCAATTATGGTTAACTGTTGTGATTTTATGACTATTGACCAATTCGAGTACCATTCTGTTAAGGTGTAACCAAGTTGCGAATCGATGTGGGTCATAACTGTTGTATCCAACTATTCGGTTCGCATCATTTTGTTTGACCATGTTATCAACTCAATTCATATTACAACGAATATACTGTTTAAATTTAACTTAAGAACGAAGCCGATCATGCCCAGAATAACGACTTGTTTCTATTTTTAACTCAGTTACGATCTGCTCTGATTGTTACTCGATCTATGATTATTACTCTTGTCAATGGTTACGATCACTATGTGATCCTGTCTGTAGACTGTGTAAACACTCACATCGTAACTGTCTTTCCATATTTGATTGAAATGACATCAACTTTATGTATATCGTTACAGCTGTAACAAATCTATTTTGTGTTCAATTGTATCGATTATAATTATGTCGTGGCATATCATATCTTATATGATTACGATTCTATTCGATTATGGTTGTATTGATTACGATTACATCGTATCTTATACGTTTTGATTCACTGCTTAATTTTGTTTGATACGAAACAGGCCTGTAAAGATTTGACCATGTTTTATGGTAACTGAAAATAGAGCATTCTTTACTCTGTTTTGATTGCATTCATTTTGATATTGTTTAATTTGAATGATAATTTCAATTGAATCATTAGTAATTCATTTTTTGATGATTATTAAAATATGATTGGATTTGATTTCATTTGATTGCTATCTGGTCCTGTATGTTATTTTTGACTAGCTACAGAATCAGATGATTCTGTAGCTAAGTCCGTAGAATCAATTTTTTATTGTCTTCTTAATGAAATATCTTTCTAATATGATATTTGTGTTCTATTGCAGGTAAATTTGAATTGGCAGTAGATATGATGAGCAGTTAGGGGATATTTCAAATATTTCATTTGCACTTTAGTTTCTTAGTTTAGTTGATTTTGGGATATCTCCCAGATTATGTAAAACAATTTGATATTATCCACAAGGAAGTTTTACCTTGTGAAGAAACCTATATATATCTATCATTTTTGTAATAATAGGCATCCTCATTCATGAGAGAACAAGGATATGGAGTTCTCATACAGACTGGAGCAGAATTGATGTTTTGTCACAGCTTTAGCTTCTCAATATATCAACATTTTGTTTCATGTTTTGTATATCACTTTGTTTATGGTTTATGACTACTTTAGCTATCTAAATCATATGCAAATGATATAATTTTGATCACTCTAGTCCATATCTTGTCTCTTCCAAATAGATAAAAGACATAACAATTGTTAATTCAGTTTGTGAATGACAGTTTTATCTTCTTCATTGATTGAATTGTTATATATAAGTCCTTGCATAACAGGTTTCCCTTATTGCAGGAATTTATAATCATAAGATTGTTATGATTTTCTTTTATGTCTTGTTTGTCTTGTAAAACACTTCAAGAAGCAGCACGTCCTATCGTTTACGAGAAGCTTATGGACTAACCAGTGTGAGTTTCCTTCCTCCAACCAGCTTAGAAGTTATCATACACAGGGCCGACTTGGAGTGTTTCCAGGTCAATTAGTTTGTTGTTTACTGTTTTCATTAAGTATTTTAATTTGGATATAATCTTAATTAGATTTATATTAGATTGTTTAATTTCAGTAAATATATTAGATTGTTTAATTTCAGTAATGTTTATTTCTTTTTCATAAAAAAATCAAAAAGAGATTCTTGGTTGTCCTAGGGCAGAAAACACACGAGTTTTGCAGGTTTTAATTAAATCTGTAGATTGTTTATAATGTACATTTGTGAATAAGTAATATTACAACTGATAATTAGATAGTTGATTTGAGTTATTATAATAGTAATTAGTGGATTGTATATAATAGTTAGAATAGTTGTATTTAGTTTTAGTTTAATTAGTAGTTTATTTTAATTAGATTAGTGTATTAGTTAGTTTTTAGTTAATTTCTTTTATTTAATTTCTTTTATCAGTTTTAGTTAATTAGTTTTAGTTTCTTTTAGATTACTTAGCTCAGATCAATTCTCTCTTTGGTTTTCTTAAAAGACCTTAGAGCGGCCAACGGAGCCGTTAAACTCGTCAGGGTGGTCCATTCCAAACGGCTTGGGTTCTTTAGACAACCCCGGACCGGTTCCACTCTCCCAGTTGACGGACGGTCAATTTCTCCCGTCAACAAATGGCACTAGAAGGAGGGCCTGAACTTAATTAATGGCACGAGGCGGTCGCAAGACTCCTCCCCTACCTAATCGTAGACCCATAGTGACTAGAAGCCGTTCACAAGATAATATCCCCCCTCAAACAACAACTACTTCAACCGAGGATCCGCAGATCATAGTTGAGCCAACAAACCCTAATCCTACTGGTGGTGATCCTTAAGAGATCATTCGTCAATCTCTTATCAGAACACATAGTGCCTTAGCAAGTCTTAGGCGACCAAACCGCCCGTGGGGTCAACCTTTAGACTTCTCTGATATCAGAGAACAGTTAGGTGATATAGACCTCACTGTGAATCCTACAGATCCGAACACAAATCCTGCTACAGGAGGATCTGGGATACCTCCTTCACCACCTCCCTCATCTCCTTCCTCTTCTGGAGGAGATTCCTCTTCTGACGAAGGCAAACCACCTTCTTAGCCTTCCACACCTAATTCCCCAATGGAAAATCAGAACAACCCTGCTAGACCTTGGTTGGACCAGGATGTTGTAGTTGTACCTAGAGCCCAACACCCTTTACCTAAGCACCCAGAGAAATGGCTTCCTAAGTTTGATCCCGATTCAAAACAGATAGCTGAAGACCATATCAAAAAGTTTATGTTAGCCATCAGACTCCGTAATGTTGAACATGAAGATGTTGTCTGTAGGTTGTTCCCTTACACCTTTGAGGGTAATGCGTCCACTTGGTACTTTTCCCAACAGCCCCATACCATAGTGTCTTGGGAAAAATTTGAATCATTCTTTTTGGAAAAATTCGGAGATGGAAAACCTCCGGAAATCTTAGTCATGGATCTTTCAAGCTTAAAAATGAACTCAAAATAAAAAGTTAAAGATTTTAATCAAAGATTTTTGACACTTAAAAATCGAATCCCTGCAGATTCTATGCCTGTTGAGAGTCTTGTAATAGCTTACTACACCAAAGCTCTACATCAAAGTATAGATATTTGGGTGAAACGATCTAAAAAGACCACGTTGTTAGAAGCCTTCGAAGAGGCTACTCAGATTGAAAAATACATACTTAGTCTTAAGGATTCTTCTAGCAGCAAAACTGAGACTGTTTCTTCTTCCAAGAAGAAGATTGAAATTCTTCCCAGACCTACACAAAACAAAACACAACCCGAAAACTCTGATTTGGAAAATTAACCAAAGTTGTACAAAAATTATCTAATCAAGTTATAGATTTAAAAAGGTCGACTGAAGAAGCCTCTTCGAGTAAAGGACCCTACAAACCTCCTTTATGAAAGCCTTTCCCAACAAACCGACCTAATCCAAACTCTGAAGGCTTGAACCTAGAAAGTTTGCAATGCGCACTCCAGGCAATTCTAGGAGCCCAAGATGACTTGATGCCTCCTGACATCCCTCAAGAGGAAGTCGATCAGGAAACAACTCAAGAAGAAGAGTCTTCTCCTAATATCTTTGGACATTTCTCGGATAGTATCTTTCAAGCTAACTTCGAGATTGTTCACCCTTACAAAACTAGGAGTAAGACAGCTAATAAACCTCCTGCCGAGAACACTACAACTTTACTTCCAAAGCCATCTAAATCAGTAGAAATTAAACAAAGTAATGCTAGCCCTAAATTAGATTATGATGTTGTTGAAGATATTAAAAAATTACGGGCTAACATTTCTATTTATGAGTTGTTGAAATTTCCATTTTTGTTAGAGAAGATGTTGCAAAATATTTTAGACAATGGAAAAAATGGTAATTCTAATGGTAATAAGGTTGTGCAAAGCAAAGTCCCGCAGAAGACTTCCACAAAAACTAATCCTAATCTTCAAGATAAAGGAAGCCTTCCTGTACCTCCTGTAAATAATGTAAATAATGTAAATAACGCAAGTAATGTAGATAAAGTAGCATTAGAAAACGTGAGTAAAAAACCACAAGCTACTACTCTAAATACTCGCAAGAATGTACCTCCTTTTCTTTTAACATTTGAAATCTTCAACAGAAACGTGCATAATTGTATGGTTGACTCAGGAGCATCATCAAATGTGATGCCTTGGTCAGTCTGCCTAAAGATTAACACCGAAGTTGAGCCATCTTCTTTGAAAATCATACAACTTGATCGAACAGATGTTAAAGTTATAGGCGAACTGAAAAATGTATTGATTAGATTATCGTCTAACCCAAAAGTTCATCAGGTTATTGATATAATTGTGGTGTATATTCCGGAAGTGTATGGTCTATTTTTTAGCAGGGACTGGTCGGAGCAGCTACATGGTTACTTCGCAACGGACTGGTCTCACTTATGGCTTCCAGAAAACGGTAAGCCCAACAAGATCAGAGTGAATCGTGAGCGTTACCTCAAGTTCACAGTAACAGACTTGAATGACCCAAATGAACCATATACACCTCCGGTTGATTCACATGAAGTCCAAGGGATGGACACCTACTTCAGAAATTTCATGGCTGAAGTCTCATCTATCAACAATCCGCGACAACAGTCTGAGATCCTAACATGTATGCAACCAACAACTTCTATCCAACCATACAGTGAACCCGATGGAAATCAAATTTGGTCTCTATATTTCGACGGTTCCAAGTCTAAAGACGGAGCTGGTGCAGGCTGCATCATCATCGATCCGGTAGGTAACAAAACATTATTGGCTTGTAGGCTAGAATTTGAATGTACTAACAATATTCCAGAATATGAGGCTTTACTGCAAGGTCTCAGAAAAGCCTTGGACATGGAAATTCAAAATCTAGTTGTATTCGGCGACTCTGAGATAGTGGTTAGGCAGGTGAGAGATTCTATACACTGTCTTTCCCCGCATCTCAAATGTTACCAGTCTGAGGTATGGAGTTTAATGAACAAATTTTCTTCTTTTAATATAAATTCCATCCCTAGATTAAATAATGTTGAAGCAGATCTACTCGGTAATGTTGCTTCTAAACTTCTTCCTGCAGAAGGCTTATCCCCAAAAGCCTTCTCCGTGGAGCTATTGTTTCGACCATCTGTTCCAGACAATATCACAAACTAGAGAGTATTTGATGATGATCAACAAATCATTAACTTTCTGCACATGGAAGAAACCTTCCAAGGTGCTGTGATAGATGAACAAACACATGACGACAATTTGCACGACTTTACGGTAATACCTAATCCGAAATCTCCTGAAACTCTATCGGACATGGTAAATCTTATACCTAAATCTGTTGTTAGACTAGAAAAGTTTTATGATTTTGAAGATAAATTTTAAAATATGGTCAATTGCAAAACCAACAGTTCCTCGTCGTCTTATGAAGAAGTCAACTTAGGGACTAGTGAAAATCCTCAGTGTATCAACTCAGGCTTGGGATGTTCTAGACAAGAAAAAGTTGCTTTTGTTAAATTATTCAAATAATTCAAGGATGTATTTTCATGGACTTACCAAGATCTTAAGACATTCGATCCTAATATTATACAACATGTCATCCCAATGAAGCCCCAAACTTTACCCTTCCAACAGAAACTGAGGAAAATGCATCCTAAACTAGAACCGACCGTACAAAAAGAATTGAATAAACTCCTAAGTGCTAAAATAATTTTTCCTATTAGACACACTCAATGGGTATCCAACCTCGTCCCAGTACGGAAGAAGAACAGGGAACTTCGACTTTGTGTTGATTTCCGAAACCTCAACAAAGCGTCTGATAAAGATAATTATCCCATCCCTCCCATGGAACAGATCCTTCAACAAGTATCTGGTTCCGAGAGGCTATCTTTACTAGATGGTTTCTCTAGATGCAACCAAGTCTTGATGTCTACGTCAGACCAATTAAAAACTACCTTCCGTACCCCGTGGGGCACTTATGCTTATCGCAAAATTCCTTTTCGATTGATTAATGCCGGTGCTACCTTTCAGAGAGCAATGTACATTTCTTTCAGAGGCTTAATCAATCACTCTGTAGTAGTCTACTTAGATGATTTGACCGTTTATTCCAAAAACAAAGACGATCATCTAGCTCACTTACGAGCTGTTCTGCTATGATGTCTTAAATACGACATCTCTTTGAACCCCAAGAAGTCTATCTTTGCAGTAGAACAGGGTAAACTACTAGGATTCATTGTGTCTAGTGATGGAATGATTATTGACCCCGAGAGGACCCAAGTCATCGCTAAACTTCCTCCACCTACCTCCAAAAAATCCATGCAGTCTTTCCTAAGCTAGATTAATTTCGTGAGAAGATTCATCCCCAGTTTCTCCAAAATGGTTAGGCCTCTCCAGAACCTGATTAAGAAAGACACCCAATATCACTGGGGACCCACATAAAACCAAGATTTTAACCATATAAAGAAGGCCATAATAGACGCTCTGTCTCTCATGAGCCCTGATTTCTCTCAAGACTTTACACTCTATACTTTTGCCTCTGATCGTTCCTATGCCGCAGTCCTAACTCAGAAGAATTTCGAAAACAACGAAGTACCTATCGCCTTTATGAGCTCTGCTTTCAAAGGTGTTGAACTTAACTACCCAGCGGTCGATCGGCAAGCCTACGCCGTCTTCAAGGCAGTCAAGCATTTCCAGTCATATCTTTTGAAGTGAAGGACGAAGGTCATTGTCCCTTACCCTGCCATTAGCAATTTATTAGTGCAAAAGGAGTTAGGAGAGAAAAGAGCCAACTTGGTCACCTCCTTGCAGGAGTATGACTTAGAGATCACCCCAACACAGATTGTGAGAGGCCAAGTATTGTGTAAATTGGTTGTTGATTCAGAAACCAAACAGCAAGAAGATAGTGATACGTCAGACCTAGAACAACACGATCAAAATTTGATTTGTTGCGCACAAAGCCTCATAAGTCCTTGGTACGACGATATTAGATTATATCTTCAACATGGATCAACACCCCGTCACCTTGACCCAGCCAAAAGAAGAGCGTTGAGACTAAGGTCTGCCTCCTTTCATCTAGTTAATGGTATACTGTTTCACCAGAATTTTGACGGCGTACTGATACGTTGTCTTGAAAAGGATGAAGCAGAAAGAGTCTTGCTTGAGTTGCATTCAAGCGAAGCTGGTGGTCACTTCGGTGGCGACACCACTACTCATAAGGTTTTAAGAGCCGATTATTACTATCCCACGCTTTTTAGAGACACCCATGCCTTATGTCGTAAATGTATCATTTGTCAGAAAGCATCAAGGCGATTGCAAAAACCAGCCTTCCCCTTGCAACCCGTTTCAGTCGATTCTCCTTTCCAGCAATGGGGCCTTGATATCATTGGTCCTATTAACCCTCCATCCTCACAACAACACAAGTATATTGTGACATCCACTGATTACTTTACTCGATGGTCTGAAGCCCCCGCACTAAGAACTGTTAACACAAGTCAGGTGATCACTTTTCTAAACTAGAATATCATCACTCATTTTGGTATCCCTGATTGTTTAGTCTTTGATAATGCTTCATACTTTTCTTCTCTTGAGATGAGTGAGTTCGCCTTAGAGAAAGGAATAAAGCTGAAGTATTCTGCTAGTTATTACCCCCAAGGTAACGGCTTGGCAGAATCAACAAACAAGAACTTGATCAAGATTATCAAGAGAACCGTGGCTGAAAATCACAAGAACTGGCACAACGCACTGCTGAATGCACTATGGGCTGACAGGGTAACACCCAAAGCTGCTATAGGTAACTCCCCCTTTTTTCTTGTTTATGGCAGAGAAGCCATTCTTCCACCTCACATTCTTGTTCCTTCACTTCAATTGTCACAAAAAGTACAAGAAGAAGATTGTCCCCCTTTAGAAAGCCGTATTAACACTTTGATGAAGTTAGAAGAAGTAAGAACCCAAGCCAAGCATAAACTAGACCAACATCAACAACTGATTAAAAGCTGGTTCGATTCTAATTCTGCTTCAGATAGGAATTTTGAAGTAGGCGATCTCGTCTTAAAGTGGGACAAACCACACGAAGGGAAGGGTGAACACACCAAGTTTCAAAATTTGTGGCTTGGGACATTTTTGATTGCTGAAACATTGGGTCCTAGTTCCTTTCGATTATAGAATCTTGAAGGGAAACTTGACACCTACCCGGTGAATGGCCAAGCCCTGAAAAGATACTTCGCTTGATTTCTGCCCTTGTATATCATGTAAATATTTCTTTTGTTTGCATTCTTTTCATTTGTTTCTTGTTTTGATTTTGATTTGATTGAATTAGTTTTGTGTGTTTTATGAAACGTATGCATGCCTGTACACTGAGCCATTCAGACAAAGACCATGGGAAAATCTCTTCGCTGAAATAACTTCTGAAAGATTGTACGAACATCAGTGATATATTTCTAAAAATGATATTCATGTTGGAAAATTTTGTTTGAAAGAAGTTTACTAATTTCAATCTCTGAGTGAAGTTTGTCATGATCATTTTTATCTTTTTACGCTATCCCTTTTCCGTAAAGGAATGACTCAAAAGGATGTCTCCCTGTCATAGCAAGTTGTTTTAGAAATAAAACATTTTTGTAGCTGAATAAAGGACAGTACTAAAAAATTCTGATGAGGTTTGAAAAGATATGATAAGCTATCAAGATTTTTTAGCGTCACCCCGCTCAGCTATCCACAAAAGAAAAACAAAATAAAAATATTAATAAGAGTTGTGGAAAGTGTTTGTAAACCCACCGGGATACTGAACAGGTCTGCTGGCAGCGGGTAAATGAAAGCATGGTGCCAAGATAACTTCGCCGGGGTACTGAACAGGCCTGCTGGCAGCGAAGCAATGTCGGGTAAATGAAAATCTATAAAATTATAAGAAACCTCTTTTAAAGTCCTTTATTCTGATCTAGAGATTCTTGACAGGATACAGACGTCCGAGTGGGTTAAATGGCAACCCTGTCGAGGCTATGGACGCCTGCTGGCAGCAGTGGCCATGCAAACAGTATTGAATATTTTATCATAAAAATCATGACTCGTTGATCTTAAGACTGTTATTGGTTTGCGTCTTTTAAAACATTGCTGAAAAAGATAGTAAATGATGATCTTTGTACGATTTTCTGGTTGTTGTTTCTAAGTCGAAATTTTCTTTGCTGTCCTCATCTGAATTTGTTTCTTTCGACAGAGATAACTGCTTCTCCTAGTATGTTGCCATTGTTGGCAGCCAATTCAATTTTTTCAATTGTCATATAAGCTGCCTACACCTTTTGTCTCTTGAACGTCAAGTCATCGTCGCATTGTGCAAGCAGACATTCTTTTTATTTCATGCAACAATTGCAATTTGGTTTCGATTCAGTTTTCACTACTGAAAGTGTGAAAACTCCTCCATCTTTTTGGACTGTCATGATTTTCTCAAAGGCACTTACCTTTGGTTTGCTATTAAGTGGCTGGAATAATTTTCAAACTATGTCCATTTACCTACTTTCACTCTGATTGCACAACTTGGTTTTATTTATTTAATTGATGAGGCATTGAGCATGATAATCTATAAATCATACTTGATTATATAGGGGTCATGGTTAATCTCGTTTCTATATGATATGATCCTGATTATTATAAGCTCTTGGCTTATCGATTTTATGAAATCTCTTGACACAATGTTTTATAAACTTTGATTATATATTATATGACAAACGCATGGTCACTATATGAGTTTCGATTTCATGTTGAATGGCAATGGTTTGAAGTTATGAAATCGTGCATTGGTTGAACTTTTGGTTTTGATTTAATGTTTTGAATTATTACAATGGCACGAATTAACTTTGGGTTTGATTCTATATTGATTGAGTTTGATTTCAAATGATACAATGGTGCCTTGGTATCACTATCCACCGTTTAAATCTTTGTGTTGGCCGATTAATGTGTTTTAAACGTTATGATTATTGATGGAACAACGTTGTACTCAACCATTAATGTTTTGCATGGCGGTGATAATCCCACCACCTTCGCACAAATACATTGATTCTTTCCCTTTTGTGCGCTTGCAGCTGTTAGCCATAACGATTTCTTCCCCTGTGTATTGTATTGTTCAATTCAAACCCTACTATGCACACAAGCCATGGCTCCAGTCGTAAGGGCCGAGCCCAACGGTTGCCAAGCATTGCTGATGTTCGATGGCGCTTATAGCAACCTGGAGGAATTCAGATGGATCCCGTTCATACGGAGATTCGATGGTTATAACCCTAGTGTGGCTCGACAATTTGCATTAACCTTCGATGGCTGTCGAGCCAAGGTTGGGGATGTGCAACTGGAAATTGATGAGAAATTTCTTAGTTTGGCTACCAGTCTGCCTGCTACTGGACATAAGTGGTCGAAAAATTGCAAAGTGAAAGATGTCCCGTGGACATTGTTCTTCCGATCTCAGATGGTAAACTCCTGTGACAAAGGATTGCCCACAAATATGCTAAAGCAATGCTGGCATGACCTGTTAATGATAACCAAGCAATTCATTACTTGCGAGGGCAGGTATGGGTTTATTTTCTTGTTTCACCTTCGTCTATTGATGGTTTTTTAGGCTATGAGCTTAATATGCCTCACTACCTGCATAGGAGTCTGTTTAAGATGGCTAAAAGGTATAAACGCAACCAGGCTGATACCAGCCTTTTCCATTTTGGGTTAATTAAAATGCTTATGGTTTATGAGTTGGGGTTACGCCGTGACTGTTGGAGTGATTTTCTAAGTCGGAATAGATTTGAGGACTCAAGCCCACCACAGGTTGATAAACCTATGGTGAGCAAAAGAAAGCCTATCCCCCCTGTGCCTTACAGCGTTCTGCTACCCAAACCTCTACCCGAATCACCTATGAACTTGCCCATGTTTGTGACCAAACAGGTCGAAATTGCTAAACCCGTAGCCAAAAAGCCTAAAGCTAAATTTGGTGCGAATTCTAAAGGCAAGAAAATTGCTCGATTAATCTGTCACATGGAAAGAAATAAACCCAAAATTCCTGTTAATCCTAAGCCTATCATGGTCAGCGAAGATTCTGACTCGGAGGTTGAATGCTACCTAGCAAGCGAATATCCCTACTCAGAAGGTCTGTGTGACAAACCTTCATATGACTTTGTCAAAAACCTACCACCTTGTTTGCAGGATGATCCCAATTTTTCGGGCATTGAAATGCCTCGTGGAACCCTCGGTGACTCGTCGAAACCCTCTCCTGCTCAACAAGATGTTCCACCATGCAATCAATGTGGCTTATGGGTGGAAAGGTACTACCTAGATGTGTCGATGTTGCAATCCAGAATTCATGCTCTAGAGGATCAAGTGGCAAAACTCACCAGTCATAAAGCGAAGGTGCAACCCACTGACAAGAGACAACGAACAACAAGTTCAATTCTATTCAAGAATGTCGAGTCGGCTACAACAATCGTCAATTCAAAATTTGCATAGCCTGGGCAACCTCGCTGGTATGAATTTCACCCATTTATATGACATATTCATAAACTCTGTGTATATCGTCGATTTTCTCTGTCACACAAGCATGCACTGTTGTATATAATTTTGTTTTGATAAATCAATTTTCGTTATCGTTAAAGTTTTAATTAGATTTAGTTCTCATTTGATTTGATCATGATTGGATTTGATTGTTGTAATTTAGTTTGAATTGGATACTCTGTTATTGATTAAAGTTGTTAAAATCTCTTCTAAACACAGGCCGTTTCTGGTATTTCAATTCCAAACATAGTCGAATCCACATTTCGAGTTGTTAATATTCCAGATGATGCGGTTAGCAATTATGGTTAACTGTTGTGATTTTATGACTATTGACCAATTCGAGTACCATTCTGTTAAGGTGTAACCAAGTTGCGAATCGATGTGGGTCATAACTGTTGTATCCAACTATTCGGTTCGCATTGTTTTGTTTGACCGTGTTATCAACTCAATTCATATTACAACGAATATACTGATTAAATTTAACTTAAGAACGAAGCCGATCATGCCCAGAAAAGCGACTTGTTTCTATTTTTAACTCAGTTATGATATGCTCTGATTGTTACTTGGTCTATGATTATTACTCTTGTCAATGGTTACGATCACTATGTGATCCTGTCTGTAGACTGTGTAAACACTCACATCGTAACTGTCTTTCCATATTTGATTGAAACGACATGAACTTTATGTATATCGTTACAGCTGTAACAA
>ML785931.1:238094-262137 GCA_009831015.1 Picea engelmannii
ACACAATCATCAAGAAAAGGCCTTAAGACATCATTCATAACTCTCATGAAAGTAGCAGGTGCATTGCAAAGTCCAAAAGGCATTACCATCCACTCAAACAAACCTTTCTTTGTTTTGAAAGCTGTCTTCCATGTGTCTCCTTCGACAATCCTAATATGATGATATCCACTTCTCAAATCCAACTTAGTAAAATACTTAGCATCTTTCAATTGATCAATCAAATCATCAATTCTAGGAAGATGATAGCAATTCTTTACCGTAATCTTGTTCAAGTCCCTGAAATAAACACACATACGCCATGTACCATCTTTCTTTGGCACTAACACAATTGGAGATCCACATGGCAATGTGCTTGGCATGATGACCCCTTTGTCAAGCAACTCTTGGATTTTCTTTTTGATTTCAACATTCTCCATGACTGACATCCTGTACATACCAATGTTTGGAAGAGGACAATCTTGCTGCAATTGTATTTCATGTTGGATACCCCTTATTGAAGCTAATCCCTTTGGTTCCTGAAACATCTCATCATATGGATTAACAACCTCATATAGATCAGATTTCAACTTTGCATCACAACCTTGTAAAACTTCGTTTTCAACATTATCTTTGGGTTTAATTATCAAGAGAACAAAATTCTTACTAGCATTGACTAATCTCTTCATTTGTCCCGCATTTACAAGTGACAAATTCATCTTCTTTGAATGTGCTCTAACAATGTACTCAACTCCATTTTAAAACAAGTGATTCTTATTCTCATGACGATGAAAAATGGATTTTCTATCATATAAGTATGGTCTTCCCAATACAATACCACAGATCTCCAAAGGAATAACATCAAGCTCTACCTCATCTATAAAATTTGCAGTGATGGCAAACCTAAGTTTACACCTTCTTGTTAGCTGCAATTTAGCATTATCACATATCCAACCAAGAGGGTATGGATTAGGATGTGGAATTGTTTCCAATTTTAATTTCTTGACAGTGTCCTCAGATATAAGGTTGGCTTGAGATCCAGTATCAAAAAGAGTATCTATCTTGGTGTGCTTTAAAACAACCCTTATGTGAAAAAGTTCTATTCTTTTTTTTTCTTGTCGAGTTTCATTGAGATTACTATTACTTGAAGAACTAGTACTTGCAATAGAACCCTTACCTTGATAACCCATGGCTGTAATCTTTGTTTCATCACCCGAATCAGAACCTAAATCATGTTGTATGGTTGCAACAGTCTTTTACTTCCCTTTGTTGCCAAACTTTTTGGGTCTTCTTTCAGGATGAAGTTTCCAACAATGATCTTCATCATGGCCATCTTTTGAACAATGTTTGCATGAAAAATTTTCTCCCTCTTTCTTAACAACATCATTCTTTTTCCCATTGCCCTTGAACTTCCTCTTTCCTTTATCTCCATGAATGAAAGGCTTCTTGTTACCCTCATGAGTTTCATTCCTTCCTCTGGCTTCCAAATGAGTTGCTTGAACACCAACTTCATCTAGATTTGAAGGGTTAAACATGAGTATAGTATGTCTCAAGTAACTATGTAAAGCTCCAATGTATTTGAGTAAAGTTTCTTGAGAAGAAAAATCTACTCCCAAAACCAAAGCTCTTCTCCTAAATTCTTGAGTAAATCTTTGCACATTTTCCCCTTTAGCTTGTCTAAAATTTTGCCAATCCATAATAGCTTTTTGGTTATATGCCAATGGGTAAAATTGTTTTTTAATTGCAACAATAAAATCATTCCAAGAGGTTAAAATTTTACCATGTTTCTTCATGTCCTCTTGAGTCTTGGCTTCCCACTAAATGAGTGTTGCATTATCCAATCTTAAAGAAGCAAGCTGAATCTTAGTTTCATCATCTTGAATTTTTTGTATCCTACAATACACCTCAATCTGACGAATCCAGTTATCTAATTTCTCAGCATTTACCTCTCCATTGTACATTAGCAATTCAAATTTAATATCAAGCTTTAACAAAGGAATTTGTGAAGGAGTTTTACCATGTCCCTTTGGAGAATTTGGAAGAGGTTGTGAACTGGTAGAAGAAGAGGAAGATGGAGGTGAGGGAGGTGGGGAAGCAAAATTCCCTCCATTTCCTTTTGGAGTTTTATCACCACTGTCTCCCTTACTCTTTGAAGGATTGGAGCCTTCACCTTGCAACCTTGTATTCCTTTCTTCCATCAATACTTTCATCATTTCTCTCATTTCCATGAAATCCTTTCTGAGATCTTCATCTTTTGTAGGAATATTTTCATGACTCTCTTCATGAGCCATACTTGGTGAATGCCTCCTTGAAGCTTGAGGTGATGATATAATTTTTCTTCTTGAAGGATGAGAACTTGGATCTACAAGTTGACCTTATCCTCTTGTGAGTTTCAACCTTGTGAGCATTAGAAAACAAAACACTTGCAAATAATCAAGTCTTCAAAAACCTAATCTCTGATACCAACTTGATCTGAAAATGATAAAGGCTTGTATTCTTGAAAATATTTGCAAGTTTTAATTCAAGTGTTCTTATGCAAAATGATCAATTTGCAAACACAAATTTTTATAGAAATTACACATTCAAGATGCAGATAATAAGAAGCAAATAATAGTGAACAATAAACACATAACACAACAAATGATAAAGGAGTTCACCCCTCTCTTGGGCTACATCTCCTGGTCCAGCTTCCAATGGATCTTTTATATTATTTTCTTAAAGTGATAAAATATGTACTTTACAATGCTCAAAATGCCAAAGAGATGGCTCCAATGGCTTCAGAACGTCCAAAAAACCCTAGCTGGGCTTTTTCACCACCTGATTTGGCCAAAAATTGAAGAAGATAGGCTTCCTAGAAGTTCCCCTTCAAACTTGTTGTCTCTGGATCGCCAAAATGCACCTTTGTGTGTCCAACCTAGCACACGCGCTCATTTTCGTGCTAAAACCTAGCACTGAGTGCATAACCAAAAATCGTGCAAACTATAGGATGGTTAGGGAGCCTAGCCCCTAACCACCAAACCGCTGGGAATATGGCCATGTGACCGCACAATAAAAAGGGCTAAACTCCAATCAAATGAGCAACCGACGAGTGTCAGTGTGTGGATTAAACCGTTGTTAATTAACCTCCCGTGCAATGTATGAACCACCGGTCATATGTGTTGTTGACTCCGTTTGAATTATGCGTGCGGGTAGTCATATGTTATACGCATATGAATGGGGGCTGGGGCTTAGCCCCAGCCCTGTCTGTGCCCAAACCAAGATATAATTCAAACTTAAATATATTTAAAACTGTTTAGTGGTAAGAACCACATGGTGGGAACGTTGGTTGGGTGGCCCTTCCCAAAGCTTTACCCCTGCTCGGAGGTTGCGGGGTCGAGTCCTATAAACTCCACGAATTTTAACCATTGACCAGGTGACACATGGCAACCCTTGCTTGGGCCACATGTCAACAATCCATTCGCCACCAATATGCGATGTGTCAAACGCTAATTTGTCCACATGTCTTCCACTCAACACCTGCCATGTGTCATACGACCCTTCCAAATCAGCTTCTGCCATGTGTCATATGGCCCTGCCAACTCAACATCCGTACGGACTGTACAGACTGTACAGTCAACAAAATTTGTTGCCTGTTTGACGATTCGAACAGAACGCGATATCTCACTCATCCGACATATGTTTGAACCCAAACGAGTTGCATTGGTTTCATGATGACAAGGCCTACACACCCGTTCGATTTGAAGCGATTTTTAGCACTTTGAATTTTGAGCAAAATTTGATCCCCTGGATCAATCTGAGATTTCAAGGTCCCGTAGTCGGATGAACCGGTAGACAAGTGCCATTTTTTGGTAAGAGCAGACTTTGGGAGGATATGGATCTCCATTTGGAGCTTGGAGTAGGTCAAAGGCCGATATGCTCAAGGTCTAATGGTCAGGTGGCAAGTGCCATGTTAGCACCATGTTGAATCATAATCAACATTCACGCCATGTAGACAGGGCATGCCAGTGCCATGTTAGATGGGAACGATGACATGCAGCCACATGGAAATATGGAGATGTTTGTGGAATAAATCCTTAAAACTACAAAGGGACATAACTTTTGATCCCAAAATTGGATTTGGACAAACTTACATTCATTGGAAAGCTTTCGATGAGAAGAAGACCATGGTGTCTTGTAGAGGAGGTTTAGAGAGGGTCGAAGAAAAGAAAAAATTTAACAACCCATCCTTTAAAATGGGTACTTTGGGGGTTGGGTGTGTTACATGTGGTATCAGAGTACGCAACAACACTTGGCATGCTTAGATTCATTAAAGAGTCAAATAAAATATTCTTAGAAAAAAAACTTTTAAGGGGGAGGGCAGCCTACCTTACCTTACGTTATTCATAAGAGTTTATTAAAACCTTACTGTTGAAAGTAGGGTTGAGACATTCTATTTTTTTTACACGTTTTTACATGTTTTAAATATGAATTGTATGTTGTTGTTATATACTAAATGAAGAAGGTGATTTCACCTTACAAATTTCATATGTTGTTCATAAATTAATGGAAAATTAACTAACTGAAAACTTTGTTATCAACACTTAACCAATCGGTTGACAACAAGGAAAAACACAAAATAAAGAATGGTGACACATCATGAGATGGGAGATGGCTCCCAAAATAGAGAAGAAGAATCTGATGAGAAGAGGGTATTGGAAACCCCTCCAAATCTGACTAAAACTGTAAGAAACCTTATGGAAGAATTACATGGCTATAAAGAAGACAATGAGAAGGTTATATAAGAATGAGAAAAGAAGACTAAGATAAATACAATTTTGTTGTAAAGTCTATTAGATATAAAGAGGAAACTGTAACATGGACCAATAGCCAATAATGTGGACAAACATTAGTCCAAGAAGACCCAACATGGAACCAAGAGGCGTGCTAACATCAAGGATTCATCTACGGAATCCTCTAGTGAGGGAGCTGCCAACTCCAAGGAACTATCCAACAATGAGACTAGTTCACATTCCCATAGGATAGGGAAGAGGAAGAACTATTCTAAGAGATATAAAATTGAAGAATTTAATAAATCCAAGCCACCCACTTTTGATGGGGAGATTTAAAATGGGGAAGAAGTAGAAGCTTGGCTGCTTGTTTTAAATAAATATTTTAGAGTCCATGATTACTCTGAAAATATAAAGGCTCGAATAACCATTTTCAAATTGAATGGAAAGGCTTGCATTTTGTGGGATGACCTTAGTAATGTGAAGGGAATCCATGAGAAAGAACTATCATGGAGGAAGTTTGAGAAACATTTCAAGAAAAAGTACATTCTTGAAGGGTACTATGATGAAAAGACTAAGGCATTTTTATCAAATCAAGCTAAGATAGCTCACCATAGATGAATATATCAACAAATTTCTTGATTTGATGAGGTATGTGCCCTACATAAAGGATGAAAAGGTGAAGATGCAACAATTTCTTAGTGGGATTCCTCAATCCTTTCGAGAGATAATAGAATTTGATGAACCCAAGACCTTAGAAGACCCTATTTGAAACGTAAGGTATTTCTATGAACAATTCAAGCAAAAGGAAACATTTCATGAGGGTTTGAAGAAGAAAAATACACTGGGATTCAAGAATAAGGGGTTTAAAACCTCAATATTCAAGAGTCATGGGAAAATCTCTAAGATGAGTTTTCCTACTAAAAGTGTGTACCAAAGAGAGAACCCTTGAAGTGTTGGGGATGTGGAGAAGAACATTTTCTAAGGGAATTCCCTTGTAGGAAACAAAATAGTAGGAGAGTCTACAATGTCCAAGAAGCTACCATAGTCAATGATGTGGCTAGGAGCATGTCACAAATTTATGCATCCTTGGATAATAGACAAGCATACCACCAAGATTTAGTGGTGGATATGGAAGGTATGATTGCCAACCATCTTGTTTCAATTTTAATTGATCCTAGTTCTAATTTGAACTATGTTTCCCCTAAAATTTCTATAAAATGTTAACTGCAACAAGTAAACATGCTAAATCATGGCAGGTATGACTAGATAATGGAACAAAAAGGAAGGTGACAAAGGTCATACAAGAATTCCAATTCATTATGAATGGGTTGCCTACCCAAGAAAAGGATGTCCTTTGTATGCAATAAAAGTAATGACTCTGTTGAGGACAATAAAGCAAGCCTAGAATACCATCTTATATTAAGAGAGTATAAAAATGTGTTCCCAGAAGAGGTACTAGGTTTACATCCAAGAAGATACTTTGATTTCTCAATAGAAGTTGTGCCAAAAGTAATGCCAATGTCTAGGACACCTTATTGAATGACTATATTGGAGCTAGTTGAGATCAAATTACAACTGAAAGAGATGTTGGAAAAAAGCTACATTCGGACTAGTGTGTCTCCTTGGGGAGCACCAAACTTGTTTGTGAAGAAGAAGGATGGCACACTCAAGTTAAGAATAGACTACATATAACTCAACAGGATGACCATTAAGAATAAGTATCCCTTTCCAAGAATTGATGACTTGTTTAACCAATTAAGGGGTGCTACAATATTCTCCAAGATTCATTTGAAGTCCGGTTACCATCAAGTATGGATTAAGGATGAAGAAATCCACAACACAACCTTTAGGACATGATATGGGCACTACAAATTTGTGGCGGTGCCATTTGGGCTTACCAATGCACCAACCACCTTCATGTGCTTGATGAATATGTGCTCAACAAGTTATTAGATAGATTTATGTTGGTTTTCATTGATGATATACTAATCTATTATAATAATATGTAAGAGCATAAAGAACATCTCAAGCTAGTGCTTCAAGTGTTGAGAGAACACAAGATCTATGCAAAATTTACTAAGTGTGATTTTTTCCAAAAACAAGTCCACTACTTAGGCCATGTTATCTTTTAAGAAGGAGTGGAAGTTGATCTAGACAAGATCAAATCCATTATGGATTGGTCTACACCAAAGGATGTAACAGATATAAGATCCTTTATGGGTCTAGTAGGATGCTATGGAAGGCTCATAAAGGGGTTTTCTAGGATTGGTTATCCAATCACTTCCCTTCAAAAAAAGGGAGTTAAATTTGTTTGGACATAAGAGTGTGAAGAAATATTTCAAGAGTTGAAACACCTTTTAACCAATTCACCTGTGGAGAAAATTGCAAACCCAAACAAGGATTTCCTTGTGTGTACATATGCTTACAAGGACAGACTCAGAGGAGTCCTTATGCAAGAAGGGCATGTGAATTGTTACGAATCTATAAAATTGAATGAGCATGAAATAAATTATGTGAAACATGACTTAGAGTTGGATGCCATGGTGCATGCCTTAAAAATGTGGAGGCATTGACTCCTAGGTAGAATTTGTTTTACTTATGACAGACCATAGTGGGCTGAGATATTTGCTTGACTAGCCCAAACTCAATGCTAGGAAAGCTGGGTGGATGGCTTAGTGAGTTTGATTTTGAAATCAGACACATTAAGGGAAAATAAAACATAATGGTTGATTCCCTCGGTAGAAGCATGAAAGTGGTTCACTTGGCAGATATAAGAACCTATGAATCAGACATCAAATAAATGGCTAAAAGTACACAAGAAACAGATGAGTTCTTCAAAGATGTAAAGACATATTTAGATTAAGATTTGTCAAGGATGAAGTATGAAGGCTATCAATTGTTGAATGATGGCATGCTAACCTACAAAGGTCAGTTGTATATCCCAAATTTTGACAAATTGAAGATGTTCATCATGGATGAACTAAATAAAACACCATACACTGGTCACCCTAATTATCAAAAGATGATAACAACCACTAAGAAATTATTTTATTAGTAAGGAATAAAAAATGACATAGCTTATTTCCTAGTTAAATGTTTAGAATGTCAAAAATTTAAGGTGGAGAACAAGAACCCAGTAGCGATGTTGCAGCCCCTACCAATCCCAGAATGGGAATGGGAAACCATCTCCATGGAATTTATCATTGGATTTCCTAAATCATTCCAACAAAATGATTCCATTATGGTGGTTGTGAATAAGTTGAGTAGGTTTCTCACTTTATCCCTATAAAATCAATTTTCAAGGCAATAGATATTGCCAATATTTTCATTAAATAAATATTTAGGTTGTATGACATACCTAAGGAAATCATATCAGACAGAGATGGACAATTTACTTCGATTTTTTGGAAATCTTTGTTTGCTGGTTTTGGAACTAAATTTTTGTTTAGTACAACCTACCACCCTCAAACGAATGGACATACATAGATGGTAAACTGGGTATTATAGGACATGCTAAGGATGCATGTAATGCATCATCCCAAGAAATGAGAAGAATACCTACCACTGGTAAATTTTCTTACAAAAATGGCTATCCAAAGTCATTGAAGATGAGTCCTTTTGAGGCTCTTTATGGAAGACGATGTAATATTCCAATCAGTTGGGATAACCCAGTGGACATAATTAAACTTGGGCCATATATTCTCAAGTAAATGGAATAATAAATAACTCAAATACAATAGAATCTGAAAAAGTCATAGGACATGCATACAATCTATGCAGACATGAACATGGCTCCTAGAGAGTCAAAAGTAGGAGATCATGTGTATCTCTGAATTCGACCCTGGAAAAGTTCCTTGAGAATGGGAACTTGTGCCAAGATGACACCTCATTTTTGTGTTCCTTTTGAAATTTTGGAAAGAGTGGGACATATGGCATATAGATTGGCCTTACCTTCCATAGTTAAAGCACATAATGTTTTCCATGTTTCCTTACTTAATAAATATGTACATGATTCTACTTAGAGAATCGACTGGCTTATGATCTAGATGGAACTAGAGGAAGAATTCCTACCAGAGCCATAATGCATATTGGACCAAAAATAAATCCCACTCAGGAACATAACCATTGCACATGTCAAGATGCAGTGGAAACACTTTGGTTGAGATGAAGCTACATGGGAAATGGAGGATGCCATGAAACAAACATACCCATTTTTATTTACTATTTTACATAAGATTCACAATTGTATATAGAACACCGAGTATGGTTTTCCTTTAAGGGGGGGAGCATTTTAACACCCTTTTCTCCCCCAACTTCTAAATATAATTATGTTATTTCCAAGAGAATATGGGCAAATATGTTATGTATGAACCTTTAAAAGGAATGTGCCATAAATATTTATGTTTTTAATATAAAATGGAAATTGTTGATTAAATGCATAAGGGGTTTCCAATACAGACCCTTGTTACCTAAGCCCAAAGGAGAGAGAGAGAGTGATGTCACAATGACATAGTGGGTGAGCTTGGTTTCCATGGTGTCATGGGGTTGAAACCTATCAATATATGATTGTGGACAATTAGAGTGTGGGCCCTGATATGCTTAATCCCTCTACACCGACTTCTTTGAATTGTCGGGCGTTAGATCTATCAATCGAGAGATCTTAGCCATTGAAATTCCTTAGTAAATCCCATGAGTCATAACCCTGAGGATTAATGCGATAATTGTTGGATGGATTTTTGTCTACGCAGGGGTTATCAGACCCAAGGTTCAACTTGACTATGACCAACAAACCCTCAAGACACTGACCCTTTCAGCATCACCTTCTTGTGGAGATGAAGTCTCACTCAAGGTGTATATTGGGGATGCAAGAAGCAGGTTTCTACAATAGTAAGGGAAAGGGAGGTTGATGCATGAATCATTCTTCTAGATCTTAACTTATGTATGTTCTTAATTATTCCCTAAACTATCACAACCATTACAACATAACCAATCCATAGACTAAATTCATTCTGCAAAGCATATCAACATTCATGAACACATAAATACAAGTAAAGAACAAAATACATAATATCTTCTCTAAACTCATTCTTTATTTGTCTTCTTTCTTACTAACAATCTATTACATTCATGATATTTCCATAACCTCAATTCTCTTTCATACACACATTCTCACATACATATACATCTACATATATTCATATATCTCTTTGTGTCTCTCTTAACTACAAATCCTGTTACATATTTATACCCCAAAATCTAGGGTTTCAACTTCTATTCTTATCTATCCCAAAATAACCCATTACAATGAATGGTATAACCATCTCTATTTAACTAGATATTTCTCTTCTTCTACTTCTTGTTCTTTATCTATCCTTCTATTTATAGAAAGTCGCACTATCATCGTGTGTGCTTCTTTTTCTCACTTGCTTGCTTTATTATTTTGTCTTTTCACTGTCTTTGTCTTTCATGTCCTTATGCACCCTTTCTATCTTCTGCGTGAATCATTCCTTCTGCACGATTTCCTTCTTCTACATGAATCCTTCCTTCTACGTGATTCCTTTCTACTTAGTTTTTTCTCAAAATTTTATCCAAAACTGCTTATCCAATAGGCCCCCAACACTCACTTGTGGCTTGTCCTAAGCCACTCAAGCCTGTTGCTTCTTCTTCCATGCTGCAATGAACTATTTAATAGTGTCCTTACCTTTTTCCACCTCTGTGACAATGGTGGATTATTTTTTGGTGATATCCTCGGTGGCCTACTCGGTCAAATCATTTAGTTTATTCTCTGTATTAGCCACAACCTACTTGACCTTCTCCTAGACAGTGGCCAAGTCTCCAATAATCTTGACCGCTTCCTCCTGCTTAGGTCTAATTATTTTCTAAAGGACCTTCTACTAGTCCCTCGATTTCTCTACTTCAACATATGCCTATCGCTGCAGCAAAATGGTTTCCATTCTCTTGACTGGTAGAAATGTTGTCTCCTTTCCCATCACCTGATTGGATTGCTCTTGCGCTGCTCACAGTTTGGCCTCTACAATCTGCATTTATGTTTTCTCCATGAGTTCTTCCCATACTTTTGCACTTTCCTCGCAAAGGTGTGCACACTCATGTTCAAATTTCTTAATCTTGGCAATTTCTATTGTTACCATCCATAGTCTACCCTTGGGAACCTCAAGTGGTCTTCCTATTGTGTTCTATCATTGGAAATCCAAGACCTACTCTTTAAATCTCTTCCTAACATACCCAATCTTCAAAAACTAGTCCTCCATGGTGGCCTTGATGACTAGGGGAACTTCAGGTACTTTCTTGTATAACTATTGGACAATGGCCTGGGTCTTTTGTACCATAACACCAATGTAATCCTTCTCCTTTTGGGTTTCGTTGCCCTTTCTTCTGCACTCTCTTGGGTCTTCAAAGTTTATTGCATCCTATATTTGAGCTTGTTCTTTTTCCACATGGTTATATCATACTGTGTTTATATGTGGGCACTTTCGTCCCTCAACTTGACTAAGTATCAGTGTGCAGTGCCACCTCGATGCCTTATCTCCTAAACCAACTGTGTTTGGTGTTCCTTTATCATGTGGATGGGTAATATAGATATGATGATATTAATTTATCCTAAGGCCACAATATGTTCCTGAAATTCCCCCGCTGGAAACTCCAATGTGACAACTTCAAGTGATATCATGTGATTCACCCCTAATGGTTGGATTAGATATTCCTTCGCATCGACCTTTGAGTTCCTTTATTTTTTGGATGGGTCGTCCCCTTTCTTGGGGTATTTCACAATGGATGTTGTTTCTAAAAGTTGTTGAAGGACACCCAACTGATATTGGACATTCTTATATTGGTTCTCATGCTTTGTTGCAGCTTCCTCCTAAATTTATTCAGTGGAATCGTAGATCAAGAACCCAATGAAATCCATATCATCATCAGAAAAAATGTAAAAGGGAATATGTTGTTGTGATTTTGATTTCTTTCGTGGCCCCCTCTCTTTTTTGGCATCTCCCTGGTCTATTTTGGTTCTTGATCTTACCTTTTTAGGCCAACTTTAGGGACTTTCCTCTTGCCTGGTTGTTTGTCTGTGCCATTTGTTTGGCCCTAAGACTCTTCCTCCTCGATTTGTCCTTTTTCTTCATCCTTTTGGGAGGATTATGTCTTGTTATTTGGGTTGTTCCAATCATCCTCCCAAGCATTACTTATGGTGTGCACCTCTTCCACTATCAGCCAGTAATTGGTTGTTAATTTCTTTTGCGCAAGATCCTTCTTGGCTTGCACATAGAGGTAGTGCATGCTGACTCTAAACTGAGAAACATATTGATAAATGATAATGGTTTCCTCAGGAATATGTATTGTATTCTCTACCACTTTGGAGATGAATTGTATGAGTAGAAAACAATGTTGGTGTCAGTTTGTCATCTTCTTATGGTGGGGTGCCATAAGTTGGTGTATCGACAAACCAATGGAATGTGACCTGGGACATGCAGGTGTTGGTAGAATGAAGTCTCCTTCCATTCGACCAGTGCAATCAAAATAAGCAACCACACATAATGAAATTATGTGCCTTTTTCCTGGGATTCTGTGTAGTCCTACAAAAATTAATTCACGAAGAAGGTTTCCTAGTTAATCTACACACCTTCCTTGCATCTCTCTATCCTAAAGATGACTGATGCTGGTACCTCTTCCTTTCAACACTTATGAAAAAATTTGCAGGAGAAATCTTTGTCATGGACCTAACCTCTAGGTCACTGATGCTCTTTACATCCAGACTATGTTTTCCTGTAAATGTGTCTTACTTGTCCTTGATAGTCTCATAGAGGGATCTCTCTCCCATTTTTAGAAATAGTAAGGCCAGGTCATTGCTTGCCTTTCTTATCCTTTTAATACACGCAATTAGTTTTGCGTCGAAGGAAACTCAGGGGTCTAGCCAAAGTTTCCCCCCATGAACGAAAATTATCAATACCTTGACACAAGAATTGATTTTGTTACTCTATTCGAAATTTGGAATTGCGAACAACTTAAGGATATCTATTTTCTCCGCACCTGACGCCCATTCCTACACTTATGTGATTTTTTCTTGTAGTGGGTTCTGTCTCTGTGAATAAATATTAATCCTTGTCCAACTCAGGGAACTTCTACGAGTCTGTGATGTCATGATCCATAAACTTCAAGTTTTCCACGTTGTCAATCATGTCCTCATATTTTCTAACACCCTTCGGGACTGGTGCTATGGGTAATGGATATTTGGCATTCGCTAGTATTGTAACTGAGGGAACATCATCCATCCTTTGAGAAAAATAATCTCTGTAAAAAATTTCGGGAGGTGCTGGGACTGAAGGTCCGGCCACCTATTCTACCTCAACATCTACATGTTTCTTGGAATGTTTTCTTTCTACACTAGAGGGTGCTCCTACTCGCAGTGGCGCCATTTCTAATATATGTTGAGCTTGCAAATGAACTCTCTATCTCTTTGTGAGACATTGTAACTTAACTTGGGGGACTCTTCCTTGTTCTCTTGGGCTTGCATTCAAAATATAACTTAAAATTTTTTCCCACTCAGTTTTTGGTGTGTTCGTTCCATGTAGACTCGTCTTATCTTTCCTTAACTGCCTTGTCCAATCTAGCATTGAAGTGGATAACTGGTTGACTAAATGCTCCTTAATTTCCAAATCTGCCTTCTGATCCTCCTTTCGTATTGTTTGATCCATCGAGGATTTACAACAGATTTTCAGATTTATTGCTTTTACAATGCTTTAATGACCCGTCATACCGACTTTCCAACTGTATTTTTTGTGCTTGACTTTCTCTAATGGTCTTTTTCATGCCATCCTGCATAGTAAAGCATTACTCTTCATAGGATGGCATGCCCATATAATCTTGTTGAACTTAGCATAGTGTCTACTTCGTGTAAGATGATTATTCCAAATGCGCAAGGTCTTCTATCTTGGGATTCTTCTCACTCTTTGTCTTTCATCTATCACTACCTTTTTATGGTTTTTTCTTTCCCTTTTCTACTTTTTATTTTTTTTTCCTTGCTTTTCTCGATACTATGGTACACCTACTATAATACAAGGGTTTTTTTGCTTCCCAGGTCACTGCGTAGACAGTTTGTTGCCTCTATAGAGATTCAACTAACTTCCATTCACAAATCTGTCCAAGTTATCTACATCCAAGGTTCCCAACCGTGTAACACATGTCTCCATTATCTACTGGATCACATACGACCCTAATTACATGAAAAACATCCCTGTGTGTTGTATATACTTAATGTCATAGAGTAGTACAAAGTCGCCTACTAGGAATTTCTTGGTTCTAATATGTCAATCATGCCAGGCCTTCTCTCTAGATTTATGCACCTATTGATGGAATCCAGACATAAACCTATCCTCCTCAAGATGGAATAACTGCTCCAATCTCTCCTCTATTGCACCTATGTCCAAAATCTTAGTGATGGTTGCAATGCACATACTAGGTACAATGAACTCCATTGGAATTATTTCTTCATGTCCATAGACCAACTAGAGTGGTGTTTTCCCTGTCAACTTCTTACTTGTATTTATGTATGCCCATAATATCCCAGGGATGCGTAAGTCCCAATCATCTCTTCCAAAATTGCAGATATTTGTCAAGGCATTCTCTAAAATTTTATTGAAAGATTCTACTATGCTATTAGCCCGAGGGTGATACAGGGTACTTTTCTGATGATGAATCTAAAATTCCTCAATTAATGCAACAATGGTTCGGTTAGGAAAGTGCATACCTTGATTGCTGAGTAATATGCATAGACATCCAAACCTAATGACTACATTCTCAAATAGAAACCATGCAACAATCTCTACAGTGAAATCAATAAATTTTGTTTCTTCTACCCACCTAGTAAAATACTCAGTTGTAGTGATGATGTATCTTGCTCCTGATCTCCTTTCTTGTGGGTTTATTGGACCCACAAAATCAATATACCATTTTTCGAATGCTTACAATGTAACTTGTGGATTTAAAGGAATTTCATCACGTTGATATGGTTTACCCACTCTTTGACATACATTGCAAGAATGACAATACTCATTCACGTCCTTGTGTAGTGTAGGCCACCAAATCCCTGAACATAAAATATTTTGTGTCATTGCCTTTAACTGCGTAATGTCCTCTAGAAATCATGTCGTGTGCTTCCTCCAATATAGTTGTTCTCTCATGTTCCAATACACAATGCCTAAACATTCCATCTGCCCCTAGCTTATACAAGTTCCTTGCAATCAATTGATAGTCAGCTTCCTTTACTACCAATTGTTTCTTCTGTTCCATCGTCATGTCAGAGGGAGCCACACTTGTATGTAGAAGTTCAACAATGTCTGCGAAATAATCATCCACCATACCAAATGTGAATAACTGTGCAAACTTAGGATACTTCGTTGTCCCAATGTTGACTTGATTTGTCTTTATAGGTTCTGTGTATGCGGTAGATATGATCTCTGGCCCTTCTACTTTGCATGTTCCTTCTATCTCTGATACCTATACATTTCTGGGATCCCCTTCATCGTATTCCTCCTTCGTGACATTATAGCATTCCAATAGCTTCTAGACCATTAGTTTGGCTATGTGCATAGTGTCTAAGGGTTCTTCTTTCACAGTTTCTACCTTCAAGAAGATCTTTTCTTGGATGGCCTGTAGTGTTGTTTGTACAGAGGGATCTTCATGCTCAAATGTGAACGTGACTTTGACTCTCTGGACCAATCCTTCCCATGTTGTTGTATCTCTGTGCATCTCCAATTCTAAATACAAATTCCTTGGGATTGTATCCAATATGTGGATGAATCGGTGCATCCATTCCATTTCTGATACTAAGTGCCATAAGGCCTTAAATTTTTCCATGTGATCCACTGGGTCAGTCTCTCCTATGTATTTATGTGCACTTACTTCTACTTCAGGCCCAAAGCGTATCTACATGAGTCTAATGCACTATGCCCATTCCTTAATACTCCTTTTGTGTGTGGCCCACCATCTAGCTAGAGTTTGTTTTAAGACAACATCTAGTGCTAACTTCCTCTATTGTTCAGGTACCTATAATTCAAATGATTTTACAAACATATTAATATCAGTTAGTCCATCGTAATTGGGTGGTTCAGATAGTTTTGTACCAATCCCACACAAATATCGGTTTATACAAGAACTTATTCTAGTGGATACTTCATGCATCATCCACTACCAATTCTCTAGACCAAATTCTGAATCTGATGTGAATGAACTAAAAATTCTCCAACTGAGCGCACCATCCATTTTTGGCTTGAAATAATCCTCCATATGCATAATTAGATTCTATAAATTATACATGTCATTCACTCTTACTGACTCTATATATCTCTTCCCTTCTGATGGGTCTAAGGGTGCAGTAACCCTTATATCCACAACCTCGAAGACCATCTCCCTTCTTTTCAAATTAATAATTTCCTACTTATCAACTGCCCATTCTAGTACCATTAAAGATGGATATGGTTGAGTATCTTCTATGATCTCAATTACTTCAAAATCTTCCATGTTGCGCACCCCATCTATGCTTACATATATTTCTGTTAGTCGGTCGATCGGGACTATCTTATGCTGATTCACGAGCCTTAAATGGACAAGGGACCATATTAATTCAAGTTCTCTCATCATCTCCCATGTTTTCTTAGGTAGGATATTTACATCTGATCCTAAGTCTAGAATAACATTATCCACGTCGTATTCTCCAATCTAAGCATTAGACTTGAATTCCTCGTTGGTTCTCTACCTGCACAGTACTTGATTTTCCATTCGCTATGTGAAAAGTGTATCCCTTCCTTTTTCACAATGATCAATCATGTTGTATAATATACTAAGTGTAGTTCTATCTCTCATTAGTTCTACACAATCTTTTAAGAATTCAGTTAGTGTAATTACTTGCACACTTGACTTTTTAGGTACTAGTGGGTCTTCTGGATGAGGGAGCGATGATGTGGATTCTTCCCCATGTGGTTCAAGCATTTTCTTTCATTCTCTTTGATATGTCTCCTTTTCCTGCTATGGGTTGAATATTAGCATAGGCCCCCACTGAATTCCTTACCAACTTCTCTATTTAATTTTCTTGGGTTGCCTTATCAATGCATGTACGAGCGCCTCCTCATGTAACGACTGTGGTTTTTGGTCAGTCACTGCATTTTTCAACTAATATTATCTGCACATTCTAATTCTGATGCAGATCCTGATTTTATTTTCTTCTCACCTGCAATTTTGCAACTAGTTGGGGACAATCCTCTATTGCATGATCTAGTTCTCTGCATATGTTCATGTGGTACACAAGTTCTAGAAATCTTGAGCCAAGTGTCCTTGTTGATTACAATTATAACAAATAATCGTTCCTCATCCTCTTAGACCAAAATTCCCTCTACCTAGACCTCTGCCAAAATTTTCTTTGTTCCCTTGATTGAAACCTCTCTGAGTGTTATACTATGCACCAATCCCATCTGCACAAATATTCTCTTCCTGGATCATGTACATATCCTATGTGTGCTCCCTTAGAAGGTCGAATGAATGACAATCATTTTCTTCGTGTCCTACTGATTTGAAAAAAATGAAAAACAAGTTCTTGGGAGTACTCTGATGTTTCTAGAGTAATGGAAACTCAGTAGGATGATGCCCCCATTTCTTACAGATATTCCAGTATCCTTCTCTGAGAAGTGGATTTGGTGCTCATGAGTCATGTCGCTAAAAAATGCATGAATGTTGGGTATTCGTCCTTATGGTGGCCGTCCATCCTACACTTGGTACACCAATTTTTTTCGTAGTTTTCCCTTTCCTTGGTAATCTCAGTCAGCTAAATTTTTAATACGGCTAACTGCGTCTGAACTTTCATCATTCCCCTAGTGTCTCCTATTAGCAATGACTCTAATTTCATCGCAATTTTGAGTTCCTCGGGCTAGGACACAACCTTGTGTTGAATTAGTGGTCTACAAATGTGGGGTAGTAATCCTTCAATGAACCACTCTTGATGTTCCTAATCTAGAATATGGAAATTCAATCTCCCCATTACATCCTTAAAGTGCTTATTGATATCCCATAATGAATCGGTTTTCACCTGTTTGATCTCTTTTAGTTCAGTAATATATTGTGATTCTAACTTCGTCTTTTTGAACTCCTTTAAGAGTGCTTGCTTCATTTATGCGAAAGTCCTGGCTTGTCTGGTAGGTGTAATACCTTGTAAATTAATATACCATACTAGCATGCAACCCCTAAATGTTGTTTCTAACTGTGCAATCTTCACTACTTCATCCTGTATATTTTTAGTGGCCCAAAATGTATCACAGAAAAAAAAAGTGTTATTCTAGGTACTTTGATCCTACTCCTTGGAATTCAGAAAGTACAAGAGTATTATCTATCCCTGCCATGTTGGTCTGTGTATTCCCTCCTCTTGGTGATGTTGGTATACTCTAATTTTGACTCTGCGCACTACTTCCACTATTTCTATTGGTACTATTTTGTCTTCCTTGGATAACTATGATGGATTTCAACAAGTCTGCAAATGATATTTCTAATTGTGGTGACACACATGGGGTTGTGGATTCAACATAGGATCTTGTATGATTATGACTTATTGACTCTTCTATTACTATACTAGACTGACACTCCTCTTCTCCTCCTCCTATAGATGGTATCTCTACAATTTGGACTTATGCGCAAGGTTCTCGTGCTTCTAGCTCACTGTGCGACTCTTCTCTCCTAGACCCAATATTTCTCCTTCCTCCACACAACTCTCCAAATTCATAGTCTTCCTCTATTGTACTATTGTATTGCATCCTCAATCCCTTCCTTCCTCTTTCATGGCTTCCTCCCTTTTCTTAGGCGATCCTTCTGTTATCCTCCAACTATTCGATTTGCACAAATCCCGTTTATATGTTGTACTTCATTATAATTACATGATTTCAATATAATAGCATCTTTACCCATGTATTCAATGATTTCAAGAACCTCCCGCATAGGCCTTTAAAAAAGTTTCTTTCTACAATACTATACGATTGGATGCAATCTATGACAAACTCTATAACATAACCCCCTAGTATACTATCCAACCAAAAATCAACTACTTGAGTAGTTGGGTTACCTACTGAATTTTGTTGCCTTACCAGTTCTAGATTCCAATTCTTTGGTGCTGGAGTGATAAACCTTCTTGTTTTCTCTACTAGTGTTTCTAGCCACTTGGTCAAACTTTTTGGGAATTCACCAAAGACAATTTCATGTTGATCTATGAACACATACTTTTACATCCATTTCTCTTCACTCATCTGAGGGTTCCTGTTCTCTTTTCGTGCAAAGTCCCATTCTTTTTTTTCCAACTAGAACAATCTATGATTTATTTCTTAGTCGGCCTCCAAAATATTCCCTTAGTTGCAATTTCCCACTCTCGGAAATGAAACCATTTTTTGGCTAGATTTTGGTATGCGCAGGGGTTATCAGACCTAAGGTTCATCTTGACTATGAGAAACAAAACCTTAAGATACCGACCCTTTTGGCATTAATTTCTTGCACAGAAGAAGTCTCACCCGAGGTATCTATTGGGGCTTCAAGACCAGGCTTTTGCAGTAGTAAGGGAAAGGGAGGTTGATGCATGAATCTTTCTTCCAGATCTTAACTTATGTATGTTCTTAATTAGTCCCTAAAATATCACAACCATTACAACATAACCAATCCATAGACTAAATTCATTATGCGAAGCACATCATCATTCATGAACACATAAAGACAAGTAAAGAACACAAGAGATAATATCCTCTTTAAACTCCTTCTTTATTCGTCTTCTTTCTTACTAATTGTCTATTACATTCATGATCTTTCCCTAACTTCAATTCTCTTTCATGCACACATTATCACATATGCATACATATACATATATTCATATATCTCTCTGTGTATCTCCTATATCCCAATCCTGTTACATATTTATACTCCAGAATCTAGGGTTTGAAGTTCTATTCTTATCTATCCCAAAATAACCCATTACAATGCATGGTATAGCCATCTTCAATTAACTGGCTATTTGTATTCTTCTACTTATTTTTCTTTATCTATCCTTCTATTTTTGGAAAGTCGCACTATCATCATTTGTGCTTCCTTTTCTCGCTCTCTTACTTTATCCCTTTATCTTTGTGTTGTCTCCGTCCTTATTCTCCCTTTATATCTTCTATGTGAATTCTTCCTTTTACATTATTCATTTCTCCTACATGAATCCTTCCTTGTGCACGATTCCTTTCTAATTATATTTTTCTCAAAATTATATACAAAACTGCATGTCCAACAATAATTAGTCTCCTAAATTATGATATTACCCAAATTAACCCTCTCATAATCCCCGGAAGTCAGGCCTCGAAAGTTTTCATGATTGTAGTTCATTGAGAAATCCCTGATGTCCACCATCGGATGGAAACTTGTCATTCCAAAAATGACCCATGTGTCATGAAGGGGTTTGTCAATGTGGCCCCTAGTAGCTGGTCCACATGTCACGCGAGGGTGGTGCCACATGTCTTGTTTATTTGGAAAGTTTAGGAAAATATCTGCTCGAAAACCTTGTGCCACATGTCGAATAGTACATTTGCCATGTGTTCTTCCAAGTGGTAGGAAACAACATGCTCATGTGTCATCTCTTGAGTGGATATTTCATGTCATCTTGATGGTTATCGACATCAGGATACTAGGACTTACAATATTCCTCGACTAATAAAACTCCCTCGATGACCAAGATCTGAGAGGACATGAGTTGTCGATCTGACAACTCAAAAATGTAATCTCCACCATCAATCTTTGATGAGAAAAGTCAATTGGGCCCTAGAAATCGGGGAGTTTAATTTGTATATAATTGTTGGAGGGTCGATGACCAATTCTCGCAATCACCAGATTGTGATACATGTCCCAAGATGATGTTAGAGGACATAACCAAATTGATGCATGGTGGACAGGTGTCATTGTATTGTTTGGTGAGCTCCAAGTATATTGATGATGTGTATGACCATGTTAGTCCACATGGGAGGTCCACGTGTCACACAATGGTAGTTCCACGTGTCACACCAATTTGACACATATAAGCATGGATTCGTGGAGAAAACTTGAGCCACATGTTGAGTAGTACACGTGTCATGTGTCATGACAGCTGGAAGATAGTGGGAGGGCCATGTGTCATAAAAAGTGCCTAATGGTGGTGGGACAATGTGTCCTAGGAACCAACTCATATGGGATCGATATTTTTGAGCTATGTGAATAGTAAAAAAGGTCAAGGTCTTGGGACTCGAAGATTCGAGATTCCTAGGTCCTACGGTATGATGAACTGATGGAAATGTGTCATTTTTTGGTAAGAGTATACTTCATGGGGATATTAAGCTCGAAATAGGTCGAAGGCCGATATGTTGAAGGTTCAATGTCCAGGTGGCAGGTGCAATGTCAGTGCCACATTGACACATAGTCAACAGTCACACCCTGCAGATATGGCATGTCAGTGTCACATCAGATGGGCATGATGACGTGTTGTCACATGGAAGTATGAAGATATTTGTCCAATAAATACTTAAAACTTTAAAGGGCCATAATTTTTTATCCCAAGCTCGGATTTGGATAAACTTACAGTCATTGGAAATCTCTCGATGAGAAGAAGACGATGGTGTCCTCTAGAAGAGGTTTGGAGAGGGTCGAAGAAAAGTGAAATTTTAATACACGATCCCTTAAAATGAGTACTTAGGAGTTTGGGTGTATTACAAAGGAACTCAAAGGGTCAATTTAGAAAAACTTAATGCACCACTATAGATCCCCCCCCCCTTAAAGTGGTTTGGAACTCTATTAGTTTGGTGTTTGGGGTCATGGATTTCTTCTCCCTCCAAATTGGTTCACAAAGTAACTAATGCTACTCTGTGTCACTATCAACTTTTCTTGAAAAGTCAGGGAGGCACATCATTGTAGAATAGAATAATCCATCCATTTTCTCGATTATATTAATTACTAAAATAAAACCTTTAGGACCTAGTTGGCTAACTAGACTAGTCCCTTATATTAAACTAGAATTACAAGTTACCACTACTACCAATATCTCCAATCACCTTTGGATATCCACCACCACTATCATTTACTCCATTATGGAAGTTAATTTTAAACATGAGCTAGGAAATATATTAATGATTAACTCTTGTTTTTTCAAAGTTCATAATGGGTGGTGATTAACTTGGGTTGGATTCACTATATTTGATTCCTACCATGTTAGTTACATATTTTTGTTTTATTTATGATATCGAGAACAAATAATTGAGCACCTGTGCCTCTTACAAGTAAATCATAATTCTCGTCCTTGTGATTTTTTCTACATTCCATTCATACGTAACATCCTATTGTATGGTCCTTGATATTCCTCATTGAACATATTTTCCTACTTGCTTCATTCCCCTCACCGGTTTCTCAAATTCTCTAAACACCACTTCTTTGTCTAGTCTTATTTTTGGATTCTATTCTACTACCAATATCTTCTCTTTAAACCATCAACCACCCTTTTCTCCTCACTTCTGCAACCCTTCGAGTTCTTTAAAGTGTTATTCAATACTCCCTTCTCTCCAATGTATTCTTCACAGATTCCTCTCTTCTATAAACATTCTATATCTCCTTTTATCACCACTTATTGACTATCACATCCATCTTAAATGCCCCTTCTACTATCCCCTAATCATATGATTCCTCCATGGTACTGTTATCCTCTAGTCTCTCACTTTTTTGTAGTTCCATCCCAATCCACCCCCATGAGTGAGAGCTTATGCTTCCATGACTCATGGGTTGAAGGGAATGTAATCCTCCTCCACCAAGAAAATCTTCATCGAAGTCATGACCTGCTTCACCATCCTTTTGTGATCTTCTTTATTTAACTGCTCTTCTACTCTTGAGAATATTTTTTTCAATTATACTACAAATTCAACAATATATACTTCTTTTTTTATCTTCACCCAAAAGTTTACAACCCTCACAATCTCATGATCAAACCTTTGGAGTACAAACAAGTTTTGGGCATTCCACTAGATCTCCCTTCTTTTCTTCTAGGCTAGTTGTGGATGTTCTCCTAATCCCTTCAACCACTCAAATCATACCACTAAGAATTCTACCCAAATATTTCATAGTTGTCATGGTCATCATGCATCCATTAGGATGGAAAACCCATAATGCAATATTTCTCAAAAAGGTCAATCGACATGAACTACTAGTTTTCTATGTAGATCCATGTCATCTTGTCAGTAATATTTCTAAATGATACACATTATAAAGTGTCTTGAAAACATAACCATCCGTTGGCTCAATTTTATACAACGGTCAACATTGGTGTCCAACAAAAGGGATTCAATGTAGTCTAATCACTAGTAGTTTCAATCCCCATGAAGAGGAAAGCGTCACCCAAAGTGCTATGACATGAATAAATACTATATAGGGTCTCATGCAGTATGACTACCATGACTAACACCCAACCTATAACACATATTTCCACCTTAACTAGTCCATTGGGATGCAACGATTATCAATGTATGCAGTACTTTAATAATACACAAAACCATGAACATACTATTAGTTAAGATACCAACATGGATTCAAGAATATTGCATTCATTCAACAACACAAATAATAAATAATAATAAAATACATCATCACCATAAAAAAAGGAGGACAACAAAAAATTGAGATGGAGGTCGCATTCCATTGATATCCAATATGAACTAATACATTGTTCAAGAGTTTTTCAAAAATACAACCACATAGAATACATTATAGACAAAATTTTCAACATTAACCTAGAACCCCTTATAAAATTGATAATTAGAAAAAGAATAAATCCATTATCACCCAACCCCTTATAGGCGTAAGACTTTAAACTATATGGTTTTGTGCTATGGGGAATAGAGGTTCATTCAAAATGTGTAGTCTTTTTAGTATTCTATCATTATCAACTTGTCAGAATAATTTTTATATAATTCTATGATGACCTATTGTCTCGGTTCTTTCCACACTTCATCCTTGATCACATGGATTCTACCTATTGTTCTTGCTTTGAAATCCCTTTATTTCTAAGGCTTCTAACTATTTTTGGTGGTATTTTCTCTATGTGGTATAATTCATGTCTATTATATTTGTTTCTCTTATGACACTCTATCCTTTTTGCTACTGCATTGTGGCTATCTTCAAAATTCATAATGAGGGGCCCAACATGTATCATCATCTTTGAAGAAACTTCTTTCAAGGAATTAAAATAAAACAAACTTATTTCCTTTCCTAGATAT